>PVJH01003192.1:0-112380 GCA_004026705.1 Nesogale talazaci
AACGATGGATCTTGCAGTTAGCAGCCCAACATGTAACCAAAAGATCACTAGAAATAAACACTATTTATTGCTTTATTTGTAAGTTAATTTTCTCATTTGAAAATTCTAAATATAATGTTAACCAAATATTTTGAGATTTCAGTTTCCGCATCTTTTAGTTAATTGTCCATTGGAGTTGGCTCATTGTGTAATCCTCAGAGAGATGAAGTGAAAGATAAAGTGCCTCTTTAGCGTACATTAATTATGTAAAAAAGGATTCTTTTTACAATATGCATTTTGATAGGAGCTACAAAGAATGGGAACAAAGGAATAGGGGTTTGATACTTTTGAAAGGAATTGTTATTAAAATCATATATTACTGATTTTTGTCAATTAGGAAATGATACAAATATTCAGCTTACAGATCCTGTGTGGGTCACACTTAGTTTCTAGGTAGGTCAATCAAAGTGATAGTTTTGTGGCTGTACATTCCACACTCGTTCGCCTTGTTCATGAATTCACACACAGAAACCAGCAGCCTCAAGAAGAATCAGTTGAGAACTCTCAAGGTCATAAAGATATAGTGCTGTGAATAAAAACCATAAACCAGGAGTTCTGCACAGCTCTATGCAATAATTTTAGATAAGGCTCTAAGTCCCAGGGGGTGGGTAACTCCCCTGCTACCCCAGATTTAGAGGAAACATTAAGGTCAGAAGTTAACCTTGACATTTTGAAAGAGAAGCTCCTAGACTCAACACAAACTAACAGCAGTCTTAAAGAAGAACCCCACCCATCCCAAAGATGGGATTAGGGCTGCTATCTCGTCTGCTCAAGATTGAGGGTGTACCTTGGGATTGGAATGCCTCCAGTTTAAAGAAAACTGTCCTACCTTTAGGTCTGGTCTAGTGTTCTTCAGACTGAAAAATGCTTAGCCTGAGGGTATACAAACAATGTCCAAAGGGAATGTGAACACATGGATTGACTTTCCACTGCCAAATGCTCTCTTCAAAAACAACTTCTAAGGTGGGCCTCAGTCTGACTTTATATCCCCACCTCAACAGAAAAAGACAGAGGGACACACCTTTCACCCTAATCTTACTCTGATGCCATGCCCTCGGATAAAAACCTCTGGGACACCAAACAAGACCAAAAGTTCCTTCATCACGTGGTAACAAACAGAACTAGAATGGTTTCTACCATTTGCTTTCAACAAAACTGAAGAAGGATCTGAAGGACTAGTTGTAGATCATTGGAAACAATTTTCAATGGTAGCTTTTTGTTTGTTTGTTTGTTTTTTCAATGGTAGCTTTTAATGGATTTTTCTATATATAACATGATAGTAGTTAAAGAATTTGGTGACCTGCCTAAAAAATGCCTTCTATCCCCTTTAGCCATTATATTTTGTAAACAAATGTTCTCAAGTGTATAAGAAAAAAGAAAAAGGGGATAAGATTTATAACAAACTCAGTCTCACTCAAGCAAAAATCAACTAGTTTTAAAAATCTCATTGAGAAATCCTTTGAAAATAAATGCTTGCCTCATACGTAACATCAATATTTATAACATTTGTTTTGATCACGTATTATATACACACTAATAACTATAATGGTAACTCAATTCAGAATTTAAAAAAACACTGGTCACGGAAATTTTTAAATTGAATTTAAATTGGTAATATATTTTTAAGGATTTATGTCAGGGCTCAAGTAGAAAGAAAATATTTTGAGAATGATGATGGCAACAAATGTACAAATATACAAATGTACACAATGAGCTAACTCCAAAGGGCTATTAATTAAAAGGTGCAGAAACTGAAATAAAAATATTTGGTTAGGGGCTGAGCCCTGATGGCGTAAGTGGTTGAGTGCAGGACTGCGGCCTGTGGGGTTGGAAGTTCAAATCGAGCAGTGGCTCTCAGGAGCAGCCCTAAGTAGCTCCCACGACCACCAGAGGGCAGTGATGCTCCCCCCTAAAATATATTTGGTTTAATATTATATTTGTACATTTGTGCTTGACACCATGGGTGTATGTATGGATTGTGAGAAGAGTTATACAAGCCCCTAATAAAATGATTTTTTAAAAAGATAAGTGTCATAAAATTATGTGGGGAAATTCCAATGCTAATAAAAGAATAATGTACAATTTCCATTGGTTTTCTTGTGTTCATTTAAATGTTTGATGGTAGCTTTCAAAGAATTGTGGTATTTAGAATCGGTTAACAATTTTTCTAAGGTGATATAATTATGTCATTTTATAGGGCCAATATTTACAGTATGCCAGAAATTATGTTCATTGTAACAATTTTTTGGGGGGGGGCATCACTGCTGTCTGGTGGTGGGAGTAGGAGGCCCAGCCTTGCTGCTGGATTTGAACCTTCAACCCAGTGGGCCGCAGTCCCACGCACAACCACTACGCCACCAGGGCTCAGCCCTCACTATAACAATTTGATCTTAGAATTAAATAGCTACCTTAAAGAATGTATGAGAGGAGCATAGTCAACAAGCACCCTTCTCCGTTCCACTTTGATGAGTAGCCACTGTGGTCTTCAAAGCTGGTGAGCAACCATCCAACCTGCAGCTCTTGCTTTCTCTCTGGAAGAAAACGATGATGAAGAAGCCACGTGGCAGTCATTAGCCCAATGGTGTAACGAGTCTCACAAACAACAGTCCAAATGACCCCGAGACCAGAACGGGATTGCCCCTAGCTGCCCCAACCGTCTGCTCTGAAAGGGTAGTGGAGAGAGAGAGAAAAAAATGTGGAACAAAACTCAAAATCTTGAAAATTATCTATCAATAAAAGTTGTCTTAAAGACCCCAAACTAAAAAATCGTGAAAACAATAGTGGTCAGAGAGAGACCACAGCTGGAACTTCAGAGACTGTGGTGCTTAGTCACCCTTTGGGGCTGAGCGGGAGCTCACCCCCGGGACTCGGCTTTGGACCAAGCAATATTCAGGCCTATAAGGAGACTCCTAACACGAGCCCAGTCCGCGCACCTTAGTGTATTCGACCCTTTGAGATCCAAAGGGTGACATTTCCCCAAGGAATAAATCCAGAAGGTTAGGGCAGCAAGAGAAAAGGACATCGAAAAGACAGGGATGAAATGAAGGAAGTGATGGCTCCCCGTGAGGACTCTGACGGGTGAGACGAAACAAATGGGTGGAAACTCTTGAGTGGAAAATGTGGTCTGCTCTCTACACGTTCACTGAATTTGTAATAATAAAAAGCACATTTTTAATGTAAGGGATGCTTTGTTTTGTTAAATTATTGTAGGGCAGAGACTGGGTCAATTTCGTGTTTTTCAAATGTTATTTTTCACCAGTTGGTGCAAAACCAAACAAAAAGACAATCTCCGGGATTTTTTTCAGAAAACTAAATTTGTGCCATTTATAAGCCTATATATTTTGAAATTATGTCCTTTTTTTTCTTGTCGAAATTATGTCCTTTCCAATGTTTCCAATGTGATATAATTTTTGAAATGATGCTGTTAATCAATGGTAGTTCTTGATTTGTTTTGAATATTCTTTTCTTGTTCCCAAAAACGTGAAAAAAAATTTTCCTTTTGCTAACCATAAAATTCAAAACTCTGAGACAACTACTGATCTAATCGACTGTAAAGGTAAATTTTTAAAAAGCAGAATATTCTGGATTAGAACATAATGTGAACAGTTTATTCACCAGGATGTTTAATAATGGACATAGCAAACAATCGAAAGACTTTTCCCCCCCTTCTATCCTGTGTGAACCATGAGAGCTGAATAAAGAAATAAGATTGCCTATCTCATTACTGTTCAGGGGTCCCATAGACATGAGTCATGTTCTGACCAATCTTGTAAGCATCTCTGTCACAACATATATGCCCTGATCATGGCACCATACCCCGTCTAATAACCCCTTCTGTAACTGATGTTTTCCACATGCTCTGGTTTTCCACATACCATACATGTGTGACAGTTTCTCTCACCCTCCCACCTCCTTTCTAAAGTTCTGTGTATCAGCAACCCCTTAAATACTAACGGCTACCCTAGCCTAATTCTCAGGGGCCTCAGAAATGCCCAGAACTCAAGATGCTCCTGTCTCTTTCTTTGCTGTCCCTGCCCTTACCCAAAGTCCTTTCCTACCTCTGATAAAGCATATTTACCTTTCATCCCTAAAATATGTAACAAAACCAAAAAACTGCATTGTGACCTCGTGATAGTGGTCTTCCCCATATAAGTAATATGCCTTTGTCTTCCTTCCCCTTGTCTTGTTTGAGGCTATAATAAATGTTCTCTTTAAAATAACAAAAAGTATATGGAAACTGAATAACACTGCTTAAAAACGACTGGATGATAGAAGAAAAAAATGAAACAAAAATGTAATAAAAATTAGTTGGACTATATGAGAAAGCAAATCATTCAGATTCATATGAAACTCATTTTAGTGAGCGAGTTGATCACGTAAATTAATATAATAATTAAGTGTTGGTAGAGATACATGCAAATTGCTTGGAAACATAGAGAACAGGCTGACTGTTGTTGGCTTAAAAAAAGATTACTAGGAAAGAAATTTTTTTTTTGTAGATACCTCAGATTTTCTATCATTTTATTGGAGGTTCTTACAACTCCCATCATAATCCATACATCCATCCATTGTATGCAAAGCACATTTGTACACTTGTTGCCATCATCATTCTCAAAACACTTTCTTTCCACTTAAGCCCCTGGTATCAGCTCCTTGTATTTCCCCTCTTTCCCCACTCTCCACTCCAGAAAAAAAATCTTTGAATAAGGTGTAGAGATATAAATATGAAGTTTAATAGCATAAAGTAAGTTCTTCCCCAAAGTAAAGCATGTTTCAGTAGTTCAATGTGCTTGAATAATAGGAGAAATGGTATGAAATGAGGTTTGAGAAGAAAAACAGGCAGCGACCAGTAGAGAGGCTGGATTTTAATCTATAAGCAAAATACAGACAAAGATTTCTACACTGGGCAATGACAGAATCAGATACTTCTAAAGGATCTTGAATTCCCATTCTAATTATATATTCATCGAACAATCTGGTCTTTAATTTGTTATATAGCTTCAGTGGCTAGAAAGAGATTCCCTGTGTTAACAGGAGAGATTATTTTGTCAGAAATAAACTTTGGAAAAAATAATTGATTTTCTCTTGGGAATTCAATTAGTTTGAGGTAGTTCCCAAATATCTAAGGCGAAGGTTCTCAGTTGGTCGAGAGGCGGTTGAACGACCCTTTCACAGGGGTTGTCTAACCATCAGAAAACACATGATTTACCATGTTTTTTGGACTATAAGAGAGATGCACTTTTTCCACCTCCACAGTGAGGGGGAAATGAGGGCATGTCTTATGATCTGAAGGTGTGGTGCTCCAGAACATTTTAGTATACTGGTACTATTTGGTTCAGAATATTCTTTTTCTTGTTTTCCTGCTCTAAAAACTGGTTTTGTCATAGTGAAGGTGTTTCTTATGGCCCCAAAATATACAGTACATTACAATTCATAACAGCAAAATGACAGTTATAAAGTAGCAACGAAAATAATTTAATGGTTGGGGGGTCAAGTATTAAAGGGTTGAGGCATTCGGAAGGTTGAGAACCACTGATCTAAGGTATTTTGAATAAAGTGGCCGAGCCCAGGTTAGGACTTACCCACCGCTGATTTGCAAATCTGGGACAAACGCAGATGCCACGCATGATGATCACCTCTTCAAGTTCTACCTGGGAGTCAATAATGATGATCACCTCTTCAAGTTCTACCTGGGAGTCAATAGCGCTGCTTCTAGCTTCATTGCCAATCCGCAGCCTCCAGCTGCTCGAGAAATCCCATAGTCACGAAGGAGCTCAGTTTATAAAAGAAAGCAATGATTCTTTGAAAAGTCCTTATTAAGACAGTTTCTAATAAATGAAGAGGAATCATTTTTATTTGCTTATTTTTTTGGTGGCATCATTCCCCTGGTGAGAGTAGGAAGCCCCGCCTTATTTGCAGAGAGCTGCTGCTGGATTCAACCCGCCAACCCTGTGGGCGGCAGTCCCACACACAACCACTAGGCCACCAGAGCTCAGCTTTCTTTTCTAAATATCAATCATTAAACAAAGTGAAATTTGCTTCAGCCTTTGAAATATTACCTTAGCAGCAAAATCCATTTAAATAAATAAAAGCTGTGCAATTACACCTTAATTCACAAAAAGGATAGGCCAGATAGAGTAGGTGGAAGAGAAATCTGTATCTTTTCGCAAACTGCTCCAAGGTAGAGGCCCTACACAGATGGTCAACATAAATGGGTAAGACAAGCCATTTTTCCTGGTGGTGAAATGAGAAATCATTATTTTAACTTGCTAACTGTTCTGATTGCTCTGAGATATATTTCCCCCAGGCCAGTCACAGTCAGTGTTGTACTGTGCAAAGTTATTATGCCTCACTGGTCAATGGAACAATTAGGCTCATTGAGCAAGTACAATTCAGGTACAGCCTACTTTTTTCTTCTGCTTAAGTAACCTGACCTAACAACCATGGCATTCTGTTGTTGACTTTTAAATATTTCAGGATTTTCAAGTTTACTCAAGAGACATCAATGACAAATTTGTGACTCAAAATGTTCTTCCTTCTCACTTGCCCAATGTTATTTTGGTTAGTGTATCTATATATCTGCAAAGATATTGACAAATGGTGGCATACCAACCACACATTTAACTTCCTAAAAAGGAGTTCAGTAAATTGCGAGACCCTGGCAAAGTAACTCCTCTCTAACCCCCAGTTTCTCTTTTGTACAATGTTGCTGATAATAGAATGATAGTACACTGTGGTGGAGATTTAATCCCTTCAGTGTCTGGCAGGTTTAGGCCAATGGATTAATTTATTCAGTATATTCAAATACTGTGGGCTAGTTCTGTACCAGTGGCCTCAAGTTGAGTGCTTCCCTTAGAGACCCCAATATAGGGCTTCCAAGGCTGTAATCTATAGAAGCAGTCAGTTTCATCTTTCTTCCACAGAGCAACTGTTGGTTTTGAACTGCCAACCTTGTGGGCAGCAGTCCAATGCTTAACTCTACTAGGAATTAAAAGAAACCAGTGGGCAGGAATAGACACCGTCCTTGCTTTTGTGTTTCTGATCGTCTAACCAAATAACCACATAACAAATATGGGGTGGAGGAGATGGGGATAATAGTTATTGAAGTTTATAATGAAAGGATCTGTGGTGCTGAGCCCCAGTGGTGTAGTGGTTGTGCGCGGGACTGCGGCCCACTGGGACGGAGGTTCAATTCCAGCAGTGGGGCTGCGCCTCCTACTCCCACCACCGGAGAGCAGTGATGTCCCCCCCCCCCCAAAAATAAAAAAAATAAAAGGATCTGACCTTTGGCTGATCAGAAGATGCTGTGGGCAAAGTGACTCAAATGTAGCAGTAGGATTAAGACAATTACTAGAAAGATGACTTTCAAGCATGTACAAAGGCCTACAAAGAAGAAGATTCATGATAATTGGGAATGATAGAAAGCATGTGCAAGTGGCTGGAGCAATTGGGAGGAACAGGTTATGGAATTAGGTGGTGTGAGGGGAGAGGTGAGGGACTTAATGTGCAGGGCCTGCAGGCAGTTTTAGATTTTTTGTTTTGTTTTGTTTGTTTATCAGAACAATAGGACGCTGCTGAAGGGCTTTTAAATGAGGGAGGAGAAAGAGGCAGGGAGGTAACTGGGATCAGATTTAATGTTTAAGATGTTTTTTAAAAAAAGATCAGTTTGGCTATAAAAAATAGATAAGGGAACCACCCTGGTGGCCTCGTGGTTGTGTCTGCACACAGGGTTGTGGCCCACAGGGTTGGCAGTTCGAATCCAGCAGCAACTCTCCGGGAGCAAGGCTGGGCTTTCTACTCCCACAAGGGCAGTGATGCCACACACACACACACACACACACACACACACACACACACACAAACAAAAAGAAGGGAACCACAACAGAAGATGATGAAAGCTTGAATGATGTTGATAATGGTAAAGAAGGAGAGAACTAGATATAGCTGAGAAATAGAGACGGGGACAAATTTGTAGAAGTTGGACTGTAGATAAAGATTAAGAAGTAAAATGTTGAAAACAACCCCAAGGTTTGCATTATGATCCACTGAGATAGGTAACATCAGAAGAACAAGTTTGGCATGAAATTAGGCATTTAGTTTTGGAAATTGAAGACATCATAGAGGATATACCAAGTAGGTTAGTTCTGAGTGGATATAGATGTATGTTTATATGTATCATGTGGAAATTATTAAGCTATATCATTAATATCTCAAGTAAATTTTGCTGAAGACAATCCAATATGGTTCCAGCAGTATTGTCAGGAACTCAAGCCAGAATGAAAAGAAGCCATGAAATGAGGGGTAGCATTGCTGATATCAGATAGATCTTGACTGAAATCAGAGAATTCCAGAAAGAGGGTTACCTATGTTTTGATTAGAAAAGGCATTCAACTGGTGATCATAACAAATTATGGGTAACATAGCAAGATAGGGATGCCAGAACATTTAATTGTGCTCATGTATACCTGTATATACACCAAGAGTCAATTGTTTTAGTGGAATAAGAGGAGATTGTATGATCTAAAATCAGGAAAGTAGGTGTGAGAGTTGTATCCTTCAATTATTTATTCTATCTGTATGTTGAGCAAATGATCCTAGAAGTTGGTGTATATGAAGAAGATTGTAGCATCAAGACTGGAGGAAGACTCATTCACAATCTACAGTACACAGATGATATAACCTTGCTTGCCGAACGTGAACAGAACTCAAAGCACTTATTTATGAAGATCAAAGATTTCAGCCTTCAGTATGAATTATACCTCATCATAAAATAAAAATCTTCACAACTAGACCAATAAGAAACTTCATCATACACAGCAAATAGATAGAAGTTGTCAAGGATTTCATATTGTTTGGCTGCACAATTAACATTCATGGAAGCAGTACTCCTAAAACCAAGTGAAGTATTGAATTAGGCACATATGCGGCACAAGACCTTTTTGCAGTTAAAAAGCAAAGATACCACTTGAAGACTAAAGGTGTCCACAACCAAGTCATGGTATCGTCCAGCATCTCATGTACATGTGAAAGTTGTTTAATGAATAATGAAGACTGAGGAAGAATTGATGCCTTTGCATTATGGCATTGAAGGACATTGAATATACATCCAAAAGAATTAACAAATATGTCTTAGACGAACTACAGCCTGAATGCTCCTTAGAAGCAAGGATGATAGAACTGAGTTTCATGTACTTTGGACCTGGTAGGAGAGACCAGTTCCTGGAGAGACATCATGCTCTTGGTAGAGGGTCGGTGAAAAAGAGGAAGTCTCTCAATGAAAAAGATGGGCACAATGACTGCAACCATGGGCCCCGAACGGAAGGGAAGCGCTGGGTCTTGTGGCAGCCTTACAAAGGCTGAATTGTTTGACGCCACTGTTGCAGTCACTGTGCCACTTCATCTCATTGCGGTTCTTCCTTTTTTCTGCTTATCCTTCACCAAACATGAGCTGTTGACCCCTGATTGCATAGACGCATGTGAAAATATACGTAGTATACATACAGGCAAATAAAAGCTAAAAATAGCAGTGACTGTCACGTCAGTTCCAAGGGATGATAACCCCATGGGTCAGAGCAGAGCTGGGCTCCCTTGGGCTTTCAGGTGCCGTGGTTTTGTCAAAGCAGATCACCAGCTCTTTTCTTTCAAGGTGTCTCTGGATGGACGGAGATGGAGACTTTTCACATAATAGCTGAATGCTTACCTGTCACAGCTATGTGGGTTTTCACATAATAGCTGAGAACCACCTAACCTAGATATATGTGTTTGCCAAGACATAGAATACATACATACATGTGCATGCATGTGTGTGTATGTATGTGTGTATATATATAACACACACATTACTGGAATATAGGTAATTAGTTTTTCACCTCTGAACTTGGGATATTGTCCTGCTTCACCATTATATATATATATATATACATATATATACATATATATATATTTGGCATCACTGCTCTCTGGTGGTGGGAGTAGGAGGCCCAGCCCCACTGCTGGAATTGAACCTCTGTCCCAGTGGGCCGCAGTCCCACGCACAACCACTGCGCCACCAGGGCTTGGCCCTCACCATAATATTTTAAGAATTAAGCTGGAGATGATGTCCTAGTATAGATGGATAAATGTGTTGACCTAAGAGATAGGAGGGAATAGGTACTGGAATACAGTTCTGGCAGAGTCATATGGAATGTCTGGAACAATCTGTGAAGGGCACCCGACAAGCAGCAGTCAGAATCTGGCATGATAAACAGAATTGTGTCATTTTTGAAGCTTGATCTCTTGATTCTGTTAACTACTTAACTCAGATGTTTTCCAAATGAGTTGTTATTGATTCCTTTGCAAGGCTCTTATTAACACTAATTACAACATTACAGCATTCTGAAGAAGTTTTTATACATATTCATCAACATTTACTTAGGGTCATTAATCCAGCTTGGTAAAGACAGGGCTTAGAAATGGACAACAGAAAGAAGTGTGAAATGGACAACAGAAAGAAGTGTGAGGATGGCTTCCAGGAGTAGTGAAGAGTACATTGACTTAAAAAGCTACAAGACATTACAATCCCAGAAGGATGGAGGCAATTTGAAATGGCTTTGGCATTAACAGAATATTTGGGAAGCGGCAGGAAATGATACTGGATAATCCCTTCCACTTAGAGGCCACTGATGGAGATCAAGTACATGATGGACATTCATTGAAAAATGCTGAGCAAAAGAGTGACAGTGAGTAGGCTGGGCTTAAGATTGAACGCTTAGACTACAATATAGACCAGAGAATAGAACTAAAGATTGGAGAGACAGACACATCAGTCATGGTGCTGCTGCGATAGAATAAGAAAGACCTGAAAGCCTGATGGCTGAAATGCATTTAGAATTGGATCTGTATATCTGAACTGTGTGTGACCCTCATACCTATATGTGTATATGCATGTCCGTGTGTGTATTGGAGGGGGGGGGTCTTGGAGGGGGGGTATGGTGGGTTAGGAGTTGCAGCGCCCACCACAAAGCCAGCAGTTTGAACCCATCAGCAGCTCCTTGGGAGGAAGATGAAGCTTTCTACTCCTCTAAAGATTTCCAGTCTCAGAAACCCACAGCTCAGTTCTACCCAGTCTTCTAACGTCACTATGAATCAGAATCAACTCAACAGAAGTGAGTGTGGTTTGAACGTATATATGTATATATACACATGCATGTGTATATATTTATATACATTTGATCAATTTATAAAAATAATGTAAATTCCAGTAAATACTAAACTAAGGAAAACATGTAAAGTGGGGAAAGATGGAGACTCAAAAAAGACTCCAACAACCCTCATTGTCAAAAGCTCACCCCCTCTCTTTTTTAATCCTACAATCAAGTTCTATTTCTTCTGTTCACTCTCCAGTTGAGATAACAAGCAGTGTTCATCATCTCGTGTATAACAACCCTTCATATGCTTGAATACTGTCATTAAGAAACCCAGTAGTCTTCTCTAACTCAGGCTAAATAATTTCTATCTCTTATTTTCCCAACCCTTTAATCACCTCTGTGACTCTCTCTGTTGTGACCCTTCTACTTTCTCCAGATCCCCCTTTAAGTGGTGGCATCTGTTGCAGGACATCATTCTTTTGAAATTCACTCTGAGGATGATGGAAGTTTCCCCCTGAAATTTCTTATATAGCCAAATGCATTGCTCATTTTGCTCCATGTTAACTACAGGACTCCTGGTAACCAGTATCTTATGGTTATTTTTGTCTAGTTATAAAAGTATGGTTTTGTATTTATTGTTGACTTAAATCCCTATTGATTGTGACTCCTCAAAGAGAGAATTCTCAATCCCCTAAACTGATCAGCTGCTCTCCTGGTAGATCTCAGTTTGGGGAGGAGGTAACAGCTTTGTACTCTGTGTACTTGGATAGGATGACATAGATTAAGGGTAAATTCTTTTTCATTCCATTTTCTTATTTAAACTGTAAAATCAGATTAAACTGTAAATGTGAAGTCATCTCCATTATTTCACTTATCTCGCTGTATTGCTCATTAACTGCTCACGTGTCTCTTTCCCATACTCTGCTTTGAAGGAGGAGCCTCATCTTGGTTATCTCTACAGTTTCACTTCTAGTTCTCTTTGTATCTCAGGAGAATCAACTTTGATGACTGCCTTAAATTAAGTGTGAAAAAAGCAAGGTCTTGACCAGCATTTCACCTCGACAGCTCCAACTAGTTGATAGTGATGTCATGACTTCTGAGCAACATGAAGTAAGGGTCCGGAAGCAGAGTTCTAGACTCATCAAAGAATGTAGTAGCAAACTGGAAACAGATTTCTACCAATGTGGGGCGTAAAAGAGGCACCTTTGCCATTATAAAAAAAAACCACCCCACCAAGAAAGCAAAAAACAACTGGGAATTATGCCTTCATTCCTATAAATTGTATTGGTTTCAGATGGTAAAGGCCTAGACCTGTGAGAAAGAGAATAAATAGCGCGGCTGAGCCCTGGTGTCCTAGTGGTTGTGTGCGGTACTGTGGCCCACAGGGTTGACAGTTCAAATCCAGCAGCAGCTCTCCAGGAGCAAGATTGGGTTTTCTACTCCAACCAGGGCAGTGATGCCACCAAAAAAAAAAAATAAGAGAGAGAGAGAGAGAGAATTAAAAAAAATAGAAAGTGCTTCATTCAATGTATAGGTCCTAGGGAGGACCAAAGATATCTCTGGGATATCATGGCTAAACTTAAACTCTTCTACCCATTCATGTGGTCCAGTTGCACAAAGGCTATTTTTAGTAGCACTTGGAAATTAGGTGAGTGCTAATCTTTTTGGTGGCCACATAGTTTCTGAAACATCATTATAAGAGTTTTGGTCATGGTTCTTTCTTTGAAGCTACTCAGAGTAGTTTTGTTTTGACATAATCAATAAGGAAAAGTATGGGTGTCATTACCATATAAGTGATTGGTAACTAATGTCAGAGGGCCAAGTAACTCAGAAAGAAGAGTGTGCAGAGTAGTATCTTTTCTTTCAACTAAAATAATATAGACTGTTGAAATTGAAGATTACAGCAGTCACTGTAAAAGTTCCACAAGAGCTCTTCCAAGACTGGGTTTGGAGAACAAACCCCTCAGACATACAAACTGCCGGTAAGTGAGATATGTGGTTCTACTCGTGATTTGTGATGAATCTGAATGCCATAGTTAGTGACAAGAGATTAAGCGCTTCAAAAGTACTACTTGACAGTGAGTTGAGGAAGAAAATATACTACTTAGGACACACTTCTTTTTGAGTTACTTGGCCCATTGACATTAGTTACCAATCACTTATATGGTAATGAGACCCATACTTTTCTCTACAGCTGCAGACTGTCTGCTATGTGTCTGCTTCAGCCAAAACTCATCTTAAAGGCTAAAATCGTTGCAGTCATCACTTCCTGACAAATCGGCATCCTTGTTCCTCTGTATTTTCCATTGCAGTCAGTATCTACATTATATTTCATGATTGTCTTTGACCTTCCATTTTCTAAACTTCCTCCATCGATTAAACTGCCAAGTCCTGCCACTTAAACCTCCTAAATATTTCTTGAAGCCTTTTCCCATCACTGCCCCCAAATCAGTCTCTCAGCCTCTCTCATTCTGAATATCTCCACTTAACCAGTCTTCTAGTCTTTGGTCTGGCCCTGTCCATATCTTATCATTTTACTTCCCCGTGTAAAAAGTTAGCAGAGACTCTGCATAGTTGGTAAGATAACATTCTATGATGTGGCCCCCACTTGGCTTTATCTTTCATCATCTCCCTCCACTTCTTGGTTTTTTTTCTTTGCTCTCTTGCAATGGGGCTGTTTTCTCTCTGCCTCTATCTAGAACACTCTCCTCCTTTCTAAACTCTTCCTCTTTGTTTTGCTAATTCCCAAGCTCTCAAAAGATCTACGTCAGTTCCCTATCTCTCCCAAAGAAAAGCTTAAGCACTTGCCTACTCCTGGAGAAGTTGACTCTGAAGACAACAAGCCTGGGGGTTGACTTCTGACAAGTCACTGCCCTAGGGAGCACTGCTTCACTGCACACATGGTGTGGCCATGATTCAGAATCCACTCAGTGACTACTAACAATGACACCTAAAGGCATTATGAGTGTGTGAACATGAATTTCCCAGACTGCAACACTTTAGGGGGGCACAAAGCCTGTGGAGTAGCTGGTGGCTTTGAACTCCTGACCTTGTTGGTAATGACCTAACTCATGCTGCCAGGATGCCTTATTATCTATTAGCCATAGGTACTGAAATATTAATAGATGAAATGAAACTATGTCTAGAATTTGCTTAAAATAATCCAGTGCAGATGGGGAGAAGTCTGCATAGGTTATTAGGGAAACGCAAGTGAGCATAAATTAATAGACCTTATCCCTTAACAACCAACAAGAAAAATCAGCCTAGCAGAATATGAAGTGGATTCCAAAGTGGGGAACCGTCCTTTCACCTGGACCACAGAGGCATACAAAGGAGACTGACTTGAGGCAGTGGGTATAATCAAACAGTAAGATGCTTGTAAAGAATATCTCTCCCTTTTCTTTCAGATACTGTTATATGGTTCTTAGTTCAAAATCTCTGCTTTGTAAATACCCCTTTTCTGTGTTTGAGTGCTGCTTATTAGTACCTTCCAAATGAAGTTTTGGACTTCCCCCCTACCCCTCTCCTCCCTCCTCCCCCACCCCCCGCCATTCAATATGTTCTTTAATCTGACTTTTATGTACTTTACAGATATTATATTTGGACTATTCATATATGATGAAATCACAAATTCACCTGTTACCCTTGATGTTCCATGACCATTCTCACCTTTGCCCTTATTAGTAAGTAAATTTTTCAATAGGATATGGCAGGAGTGAGAGAAATCCCAAAAACTATGAGTAGGATTGAACTCTAGACTATCAATCACAAGGGCTTAACTTCTATTTTCCTCAGTATTCAGTAACCATGTGATCATTAGTAAATATTTTTCCCAAGTCTATGCCCTTCACAGAGGTGTTGCTCATTTTTCCATTCATCAATTCCTTTTTTTTGGGGGGTGGCATCACTGCCCTCTGGTGGTTGTGGGAGCTACCCAGTGCCACTCGTGAGAGCCGCCGCTGGGTTTGAACTGCCAAGCCCGCGGGCCGCAGTCCTGCACTCAACCACTTAGGCCACTGGGGCTCAGCCCCATTCATCAATTCTTATTGTGTGATTTTTTAAAATTGCATCACCCCTCCTCACAGGATCTGTGTTACATACTGGGTCCTCACTGGTGAACAAGGGTAGTCCCTGTGCTCATGGATCTGAGATGAGGGCTGACAGGTGAAAATAAAACATTAGAACATCACGAGATGATCTTTTAGCGACAAAGTGAAGCACCATTATAGCTAACAGCGGGGCAGTGCGCTGTCTCAGCGGAACAGTATGTACAGAGACCCTGAGGTGGGAAAGACATTTTAGGATTGGAGGAATTGAAAGATTCTCTCCAAGAATGTGGAGAATGAAGAGGAGAATGGCGTGAGATAATATCAGAAAGTGGACAGGAACAAGATAGTGGAGGGCCCATACATCATGAGAAGATATATGAAAGTTATTTTGAGGGTTGTGGAATGACTGAGAGTTTTATACCAGAAAGTGATCTTCTCACTGCTATAAGAAAATCAGGAATACAACATGGACAGACATATGCAGACTTACATTTGTTGCAGCAATTTCCATAATAGCAAAAACATGAAAACAACCAAAACCCCAACACAGAGGAATGGGTAAACAAGCTCTGGTACATTCATAGTACAGACTATTATGCATCAATGAAAAGCAATGACAACCCTTTTAAACATCACAAGACATGGACAAACCTAGAGAGCATTATGCTTAACAAACTCAGTCAATCTTACAAAGATACATATTAAATAACACTATTGTTATAAAGAAAAAACAAAGAAAAAGAAACATGGTTTACACACCAATAGACAAGATGGACAAGGATGGGGGTGGCATTGGAAGAGGAGAGGGATAGATTATTAAGGAAGTGGGGAGAAGTTTTGGAAGTATTGGGTGGGGCAGGAAAAAAAATCCCACACAGGGGGTTTAACAGGATATTGCTGTTGATTTCATTCTTAAGATGGGCTGTGCAAATATTTATAGTCTGTTTCTTAAAATTATATATATGATTTTAAAATTATATATCTATTCCTCCAAGATTCCTTATCCCCAATCTGAGTGGCTTAAAAAAAATGATCAAGGGTTCATGAGGGAAGGGGAGCAGGAAGGGAGGAGAAAAAATGAGGAACTGACACCAAGGATTTCAGTAGAAAGCAAACATTTTTAGAATGATGAGAGAAACAAATATACAAATGTGCTTGATAAACAAGTGGATGGATGTATGGATTGTGATAAGAGGTGTATGAGCCCCCAATAAAATGGCTTAAAAAACCCAGAACAAACTAAAATGGATCATAGGGAGATTAAAGAATGTGTTCAGCAAGAAAAGCATTTTTGTACAACCTTTCTTAATGTGATTGAACTGTGGAATTATACATGTGAATTACATGCCAATACAGCTGTTAACAAAGAAAACTGATCCCTTTGACACCTCGTGGTCACACAGGCTGGTGTGCTTTTTCCTTGTGGGTTTTGTTGCTTCTGAGCTAGAGGACTGCTTTTTTACCTTAATGCCTTTAAGACCCCAGACACTATATCTTTTTGATGACTGGACACCATCAGCTTTCGTCACCACTTTTGTTTATGTGCACATTTTTCTTCAGTGATCGTGTCAGGAAGGTGAGCTTCATGAAAGGCCAATTTAATAGAACAAAGTGTTCCTGCATTGAGGAAATGCTTGAGTGGCTGGTCCAATGTCTATCTGCCTTAATACTAACCCTATAAATATATGCATGTAGATCTATTTTTCCATCATCATGTATAAATTTATTTACCTATGTATATGCCTGTATTTAGACCGCTATAAATGCACTCTGCCTCCTATTTCTTTCTTCTATTTCCTTTTACTTTCCTCTTGTCCCACAAAGAACATTTTACTGAGGTCTCTTATAGCTCCTAAAACAATCCATACATCAATTCTATCAAGCATATTTGTACATATGTTGCCCTCATTATTATCTAAACATTGATATTCTTTTTGAACCCTTGGAATCAGCTCCATTTTTACCCTCCTTCCCCCTCTCCCACCCTCGTGACCCCTTGATAACTTATAAATTGTTTTTTTCATATCTTTCACCAACTGCTGTCTTCCCTCCCCCTAGGTTTCTTTCCCATTCCTCTCGTCACCTCACCTTCCCCCTACTCTCCCCCGTCCTCCCTCCCCCCACTCTCCTGGTTTCTCTACTCCCATTTCTGTTCCTGAGGGTTTTTCTGACCTGGATTCCAGCTCTTATCAGTGTCTGTATACATGTTCCTGTCTAGCCCGCAGGGAAAGGCAGGATGGGGGTCATGATAGTCGGGGGTGAGGAAGCCTCAAGGAACCAGAGGGATATTGTATGTTTCATCGGTGCTATATTTCACCCTGTCTTACTCATCTCTTCCTTGGGACTCTTCTGTGAGGAGATGTCGCATTGTCTACAGAGGGTGTTTAGATGTCTGCTCAGACTTCCCCTCATTCTCAACAATATTTTTGCTGTCGTTGGTTTGTTTGCTTGGCATCTCTCTATACCTGTTACCTGACCCTGCTGACACCTCATAGTCACTCAGGCTGCTGTGCTTCTTCTTTGTGGGCTTGTTGCTTCTCTTCTAGATGGCTGCTTGTTTACCTTCAAGCCTGTAAGACTCCATTTGCTATATCTTTTGATAGTCAGACACCATCAGCTTTCTTCACCACCTTTGCTTGTGTGCCCATTTTGTCTTCAGTGCTCGTGCCAGGAAGGTAAGGGTCACAGAATGCCAGTTTGTTAGAACAAAATTCATTGAACACCTTTTGACAAATGATTGCCTGATAGAATTTTTAAGTCTAAGTGTCCCTTTAAATTTTTAATATGGAGAGAGTAGATAATTTGATTCTCATATTTGCCTAAGATTTTTTCAGAGCACTTCTAGTTCTATCTTATGTATTTGTTTATAAAATCATTTTATTGGAGCCCCCAATAAAATTATTGAAAAAAATACAGAGAAAAAAATCATTTTCTTGGGGGCTCATACAACTCTTATCACAATCTATATTTCCATCCATTGTGTCAAGCACATTTGTACATTTGTTGCCACCATCATTCTCAAAACATTTGAGCCCTTGGTATCAGCTCCTCCTTTTTTCCTTTCCTCCCTTCTCCCTCATGAGCCCCTGATCATTTATAAATTATTATTACTTTATCATGTCTTAAACTGTCTGATGTCTCCCTTCACCTACTTTTCTGTTGTCTGTCCCCCATGGAGAGGGTTATATGTAGATCCTTGTGATTGGTTCCCCCTTTCTACCCACCTTCCCCTTCCCCTCCTTATAGGTCTACTCACTATTGGTCCTGAAGGGTTTACCTGTCCTGGATTCCCTGTGTTTTGAGCTCTTCTCTGTACCAGTGTACATCCTCTGGTCTAGCCGGATTTGTAAGATAGAATTGGGATGATGACAATGGGAGGGAGGAAGCATTAAATAACTAGAGGAAAGTTGTATGTTGCACCATTGCTACAGCCTGACGGGCTCTTCTCCTCCCTGCAGTCCTTTTGTAAAGGGGTCTCCACTTGCCTACAGATGGGATTTGGGTCTCCACTCTGTACTCTCCCCTTCATTCACAAGGATATGACTTTTTATTCCTTGATGCCTACTACCCGATCCCTTCAACACCTTGTGATCACACAGGCTGGTGTGCTGATTTCACGAGACTTTGTTGCTTCTCAACTAGATGGCTGCTTTTTTATTTTCAAGGTCTTTAAGACCCAGATGCTGTATCTTTTGATTGTCGGGCACCATCAGCTTTGTTCACCACATTTGTTTATGCACCCACTTTGTCTTCAGTAATCACGTTGGGCAGGTGAGCATCATGGAATGCCAGATTTATTGAACAAAGTGTTCTTGCATTGAGTGAATACTTGAGTAGAGGCCCAATGTCCATCTGCCACCTTAATACTAAGCCCATTAATATATACACATAGAGCTATATTCCCATCATCATATATAAATATATTTACATATGTACATGCCTGTATTTAGGTCTCTATATATGCCCTTTGTCTCTTGTTTCTTTCCTCTTGTCCCACTATCATGCTCAGCTTTCATTAGGTTTCCGTGATTCCTCTCGTTTCCATTGTGCTTGATCAAGCCCTACCAGTCCACCTATACCCTCCTTGCCATCAATTTTGGATCCGTTGTTGTACCCTTGACCCTGGAGTTGTTAACACTTCCTTTGCCCCCTCCTCCCCCTCTCCCATGTTCTCCTCAACCATTGGTCCCATTGTTTTCTCCACCATTTTGTTTATCCAATTTGGTGTATCTTATCTAAATAGACCTGCAGAGATAATAACATGCACAAAAAACAAGACAGAGCAAAACAAAGCAACAAGAGAAAACAAAATAACAGCAACAACAACAACAAAGAGAACAATGACCAGGGGTGGTGGAAGGTGTGGGTAGGGAGGGGGAAAATGAGGAGCTGATAGTGAGGGCTCCAGTAGAAAGAAAATGTTTTGAGAATGATGATGGCAACAAATATACAAACTTGCTTGACCCAAAGGATGGATGTATGGATTGTGATAAGAGTTGTATGAGTTGATAAGAGTTGTATGTTTAATCAATAACATGATTAAAAGAAATAAATAGACAACTGATGGCAAAAAAAGAAAAGAAAAGCCTGTATACTTCAAGGTCTGTCTGTTTGTTGACCTTTAGGAATGTTTTCTGGTCAAGCCTGATGGGATACCATGCCCTGGTCCCAAAGTCTACTTTTGGTATTCCCTGGGAATTTCATTGCTCTGTACCTCTGGAAGTTCAGTTGTACATGCTTAGTGTTTCACCTCAGTGTAGTGGGGTCAGATAGGGCACAATCCCCACACTTTCCCCAGTGCTGTCCCCCATAGGGTTATGGGTCAGTGACAGACACTGTGTCTCATAATGGGGCTGGCCCTCTGGTCCTCTCTGTGTTTTGGCAGCTCTGAGTGGGGATATCATCCATAGGGCTGGGTGGGCCAGGGTGTGTTTCACCCTCACCCGTCCTTCATTTGCTCCTGTGTGCACTGATCAGACATGTCCTTCTCCCCACGCTGTAGCTTCAATGCTGTCCTTTGAAATGAATTCTTCTGCTGGGAGGTGGGGCTGTTCACGTATCTGGGATTGGAGCCGACCTCTCAGTCCTGTTTCTTGGTTCCTTGCTTCCTGCTGGTATGTTGCATTTACATCGTGGAGCGCCGGTTTGAAATCTGGTCCCTCTTTCCATGTGGAGAAATAAACAATAGTCTCTCTTGTGTGGGTTAGTGCCCTGTCCCCCTGCTACCCATGTCTCTCCCCTCCCCCTTTTCCCTCCTCCTTCTTAGCTGGCTGCCATATGTATCCCTGGGTTTGGTCTGGCCCCTGCCATGCTACCTGGACCTGACCCCAAGAATGTTTGTATACAGTAACTTTTTCCCTATGCCCCTTTTGCATTATTAAGCTGACCTCGGAGAACTCACGTTGTTCTTGTCCTTTTGTGCTTCACTTAGTTTGCTTAGCATAATTTCCTCCAGTTCTTCCCATGCAGCAATGTGCCTCATGCATTCATCACTGCTTTTTAGGGATGCATAGTACGCCATCGGATGTATGTACCACTGCCTTTTCATTCATTTGTTGATGGAAATGTGGGTTGTTTCCAACTGCTGACAATTGCAGAGCACTTCTAGTTCTCAGGAGACAGAAACATGATTTTCCAGGGCTTGGGGTTTTAAGTACGCAGAGATTCCCGTGAGCACTTCCTGCCCTACATTTTAGCTAGATCTTACGAGCACCTGCTCTTTTCCTGTTAGCTATCTCACTGCTGATTACCTGGATCAGCCCCCAAAGAGAAAGGTACCCAAGCCTCCTGAAGGCATCCATGCATATTATTCAGGCACAGGAAGGTTTCCGTGCCACGCTGAAGATCTTACCACCCAAGCAATTTTCTTCCAATGCTACGCGGCCGTTGTTAGCTGCTGTCCAGTTGTCTCGGACTCATGGCAAGGCAACCCCATGCTGGACAGAGTTAACAGTACCGGCTCCCAGACCCTTTCAAAATGGTTGAAATGCTTGAGTTCATGGCTGCAGGCTGCGGTGTATTTTCAGTGACTTCCAACCTCGGTTTCTCTGCCAGCACAGTTAGACTATATTCCATTGTGGTCCCTATGGTTTTCTGACTTTCTTAGTAGTCTGTCTTAGTCTAAAAGCTCCAGGGGAGCCTGTGGACCATTGGTTATGAGCCTGCCGGCTTTGGAAATATTGGTAGCCCAATTCCCAGCATCATATCCAAACACAAGCAAGCACATTAAGCTGGATCCTAAAACTATACCTTCCACACATGCAAGCTTTTCTCCTTTCTGTTGTTAAACGGTACTGCATCATTGCAAGATGAAATCGCTAATGTTAGCAATTCTGTCTATTCGCTGCCTTTTCTTAAACAAAGGGGCCCTGGCAGCCTAGGGGATCCTGCTTTGGGCTGCTACCTGCAAGGTGAGCAGTTGGGAACACGCCCCCCCCACCCGGACCCCACGCTGCTCAGAAGGAGAACGATGCAGATTGTTGGCTCCCACTAAGATTAAGCACCTGGAAAACCCTGGTGAGCAGTAGGCTTCTTAAAAGCTGCCATAGACTTGTTGGCTGGGTTTTTGTTGTTGTTGTTTCTTGGAGAGCTCTCTATACATGCAGGATCCATTAGTCATTTCCATACGGGTGTTCCATCAGACTGTTTTATTTTTCACACAGTTTCTGTAGGGTCCTGGCTATCATGTTTGCCTCACAGAATGTCTTATTTTCCCCCTCTGCATTAGTAAAAAATTGAGAGAACTGCGCTGAGCGCCTGAGAGCTTCATTTGCCGAGAAAGCAGTAGTTCACTAGTAGGAAATGTGACATTTTCCAGGAGTTGGACCAGGCCCAAATGTAGAGAAGCCACAGGCGGCATGGGGCCCCAGAGAAATAGCACAGGAAAGAGACATACGCTATGGCCATCTCAGGACAGTCTTCACATGTCCCCAAGTGTCCTTTTTATGTGAAAAAGGGGACTCAAATGCTCTTCATTCTACTCTGCCTAGTCATACTCCTAGGACCTAGACTTCAAGCAAGCAGGGGACACCCCACGCTGGCCAGGCTTTGTGTGCTAGCTGGGAACCCGATCATCTCAGGGTTCCTGAAATGAAAACATTCTAACTTCCAAAGAGCCAACCCTCAAATGTGTTTTTGGAATACAATCTCTTGGAAAAGGAGAAAGCAGGGAAGGCTGCTTAAGCTATCTTAGAAACATGCCAGCTCTCACCCCATATGGGCTTCCAATGGACGCTGTGCTCTCTTGGATACTTTTCGGAAAGAGGGAGACTGTAAACCTATACTATAGAAATGAGGCTTATAGACAGAAACTATTAAGTAGATTTTTGAGATTTTTAACTGAGAAATTTAGAACAGTTTAGCTATGTCCCCAGGATTCTAAAAAACCTTATTTTTAGACAGCCCTGAAATCAACTATTCACTTTAGGATATAATTAGGGTTCCCCCAATTACATCCTAAGTATAATGTAATCTATAATACATCATATCTATATTTAAAAACTTAACCAAAATTTGTATAATACTGTAGTCACATCCATGGCTTTTTACACCCCCCTTTTTTTGCAGTGTAAATTAAGATGGATATGACTGAATTTTTGTGACTGTAACTTTAGGCTCAGGAAACTTATATAGGGTCACAATAAGTCAAAATGGACTCGATGGCAGTATTTTTATTTTTTTGTATATTATTTGATATGAAATTAATACCATTTGCTTGCTAGCTTATGACTATCCAACCAAATAAAATTTACATTCAAGAAATGAACTAGGGTATTTTCCTCCTAAGGAGAGATGCTCCTAAGTAGTCTAACTATAATTCATATTTTAAACCAAGACACTCTTCTCCAGAAAAGTGCTAAGCTAGATGAGCTATCAGGACCATTGTCACAAAGCAAACTATTTTTGGAAAATCATGATTTATGTCATAGCTGCTTTTGGGTGACCCAAGTGTTCCTCCCAACACAATTTGCAATCAAAGGGGAGATAGTGAAGTGATCAGCAAGGTCTGTAGTTTGAATCCACTACTTGTTCCTCTATTCCCATAAAGAGTTATCTCTTGGGAAAGCAGTTCTCCTCCGTCTTATCAGGTCCCTACGAGTTGTCACTGACTTGGTGGGAGTGAGGGAGTGAGGGAGTGAAGTCTAGCACAGAAACTATAGTCCAATTTGCTTGGGTTCTTCCCAGAGAACAGATATATGTTGCAGCATCTCTTTAAGTCACAAACATAGAGGAATATTGTATTTCTTATTTTTCCTCACACCCTACTTCAAACCAATGTTCAAGTCTTATTGATCTCACTTTCTAGCTCCATCTACTCTCTACACTTTCTTAGGCATTTGATTATTTCAACAGCTTCCTATTGGTTTTCTCCTGTCTTATTTTTTGACCCCAACAATCTCTTCCTGCAGATATCAAATTGGTCTTTCTTTTTAAACATCATTTTGTTGGGAAATCATACAACTCTTATCACTATCCATCCATCCATCCATCCATGCATCCATCCATCCATTGTGTCAAGCACATTTGACCAAATTGGTCTTTCTAAAACAAAACTCTGATCATGTAATTTTTCTTTCTACAGCCCTCTTGAGCTCTCCATTGTTCTCAGATCAGTCTTTCATTTGTCTCATGAGGTCCTCTATAAATGAATACCCATATCCAGCTTCACTTCTGGCAATCACCCATTGTGCACCCCATGGCACATGGTGCGATGCCACACTGAATTACATTCAGTTCCTGGACCTCCCATTTGACTGTTTTTCACACATGCTTCCGCCTCCATGTGACCAATACCAGCCCATCTCACCTCCCCCTATCCCAGTCCCATCTCTGAAATTCTTAGATCTTAGCTTGGAAATGACGTATTCCACAGAGCCTTCCTCCCCGCAAGGCCTCCAATCCAATTGATATGCTTCCATCTAGTTCACTCATGAAAGCATTCATTCACACTATGAGTCACCTTGTCTGCAATCTCACTAGACTGCGTGATCTTAGTGAGGGTCTTCACCTCAAACAAAACTTCCCTGGCCTTGATCTAATTTGTTCATGACCTCCAGGGGAGGTCTTTTACACATTAAATCCAGCAAATCTTCTGCTTGCTTTCCAAAAGGCAGCTTGAATTTGTGTACAGCCCTAAGTCCTAGTTTCCATTCCCAGGTTTTATGTTTTTTTGTTTTCTTTTTTTTTTTTACAGATCATAATAAAAAAAAAAACTAACAATGCTATTCTGTTATATCCATCCCCACCCCCACCCCATGTTCTCAGACTTTTCTTTCACTGGAAATGAATTCCCTGTAACATATAAGAGTGCCTTGGGGGCAAACAACATATGGAAAGGAAAATTGGCTTATTGCCACAGAAAACACCAACTCAGCAGATTTCCTCCTCCTAAATTTGACCTGATGGGGAGAAATGCTTACATTACTAAAGCATCCAAGACCCCAGAGGAATCACTGACAGCTGATTTTCCAATCTTCCCTCAAAGAACCGTAGAGGGCAAATGCCTCAAGTTATGGGAAACACACATTCATAAATGTGGGAGAGTGCTTAAAAATCATAATAGACAGCTGCCCATTAAGAGATGTTTAAGATCACTGGTCTGTTCTTTTAAGTTTAAGAACGTCCCTCCAATGAAAAAAGGACATAGCCACATCATCTTTACCTTATCTGGGAAAATGCACCAGAGGCTCCACAAATTGGTTATTGCCCAATTCAGAGAGACATAACAATCTAGTAAAAGTATGGTCATCTTCTAGAATTCAAGTGTGAAAGCATCAACATCCATCCCCGACTATAGGCATTTGCACTCTCTGGGTCTATCTCAGGTCATATCCCCGTTGAAACACCTGGTAATGATAATACCCAAGTAGAGGAAACACCACCATTCAGAACTACTATGCCACACCCTGTGTTTCCTTGGGAGTATCCTTGACTTTACCTTGGTAGAGGGTGTGTATGACATAATCTTTCATTTTCCTGGGGGTATGGTTGGCTAAAAGACAAAGCATATCTTTATCATGGGTATTCCTCAGTATATAAGAACCATCTGGGACACAGAGGAAGACGGAAGGACCATATTGACTGGGTCATGTCCAATGTCTTTCTCTAAAGTCATGAAGGTCACCAAGAGTAAATGCAACAGAGACTGTGGCATGGAGACTCAGAAGAGCTGCTCTTGGACTATGAGGTTACCTTCTCTTCATCCGACCAGAGACTATGAAACTGTGAAACAGAGTAACAGGTGGGCTAGCTGCCGAGTCCATGAAAACACTGGCCATGGTACCATATAGCTGAGAGATTGAGGACCTGAGAGACTTGACTGCTGGCTGAAGAGAGGCATTGCCGTGGACCAATGACTGTCCTGACTATTTGCTGATCCTGTTTTATGATTGCCTATTAATTTCCCTTCACTGTGAATATTGTCTTTGAGTTCTGTTATAATTCATTGCAATGAATTATCGAACCCAGAATTGAAATAGAATGCCCTGGAGGAATGGTTGGTGTCAGAGTAGGTAACAAAAGATGGAGCGTGGAGGCCTGTCTGCCTCCTGCCTCCATGACAACAGGGAAGGTAGGGGAGGCCAGATATGTCCACCTCTATTATCTGTTTACCTTAACTGTTGGAGGCTGTCAAGTGAGTTCTGATCAATGGAAACCTGATGTAGAAAGGGACTTCAGTTTGTGCAGCGATGGAACTTAGGAATAAGGACACAACAGAATGAAACACTGCTGAGTCCGGCGTCATCTTTGCCATCATGGCTGTATTTCAGTCCATTATTGCAGACACTGAGTCAGTCCATCTTATGGAGGATCTCGCCCCTCATGCACACATTTTTTTCCCCCTGAGGTTCTACTATCCCAGCAGGGACTAGTCTCTCCTGGTAATATATCCAAAGTGCATGAGATCTCATCATCGCTCTTCCAATGAGTATTCTGACGGTACTTCTCCCCACACAGATTTGTTCATTCTTCTTGCAATCCATTCATTAACTTTCTTGGCCAACACTATTTATCAAATGCATCATTTTGGGGCTATGATCTTTTTTGTTATCCACAGATATGGCAGAATTTAAAAACTATTGCTAGTGTTTTGTCCCATAATGCTCAAAGTAATACCTTTAAAAAAAAGTGCAAAGAAGTTGTTGGTAGTTACCTAATTTCACGTCGACTTGATAAGTAGAATGTATGGGTGGAGTCTAGCATGTCAATCAGGTCACTAGGTAACACCAACCAGGACTATGTTGGGAATTTCCTTTCTCTCTCTCTGCCTTTGTCTTCCTGTGGATGTTCCAGGTGGAGCTATATTGAGACCTGAACAAACCATGCAGTAGAGACCTGCAAAGATAGTGATACTGCTACTGTCATTGGATCCATAAGAATTTTCACCCACAACCCTATCATCTTCTTGCATTTGGCATCATTGCAAATGCTGTGTGAGTCTGAAGAATTTATGGACTAGTTTCAGGCACATGGGCTCATATCAGACTTATGGACTTGATCTGGACTAGACTTATAGGTCTTCTCAATACACCACTGCTCTTTGATATAAAGCTCTCTCTTACACACAGATGAGTGTCGCTGGATTTCTTTCTCTAGTCAACCCAGCCTAACACAGAAACCTTCCACCAAAGATAGATGTGTATGTGTATGTGTGTGTGTGTGTGTGTGTGTGTGTGTGTGTGTGTGCTGTAATTCACCAGGCTTCTGAAGCAGATAGCTATACTTTATCTAGGATCATGGGTTATAGCCTGAAAGTTTTTAATGCCAGGAGGGCATGGAGTGATATTTTTTTTTCTGAAAAGGGTGTGATTGACCAAATAAACTTGTGACACTCTATGCAAGTATATATATATATATATATATATATATATATATATATATATATAAACAATTCAAGAAGTTGGACTATATGAAGGAAAGTTTGGCATAGGGTTTGGAGGAAGGCTTGTTAACAGCTTGCATTACATATTTGAAACACCTCAGATGCCCAATAAAATGATTTATTTAAAAAAAGGGAGGGAGGGGGAAAGAGGAGCTTATACCAAGAGCTCAAGTTGAAAATATTTGGAAATGAAGATGGCAACATATGTATAAATGTGCTTGAGACAAATGATGTATACAATGTTATAAGAGCTGTAAGAGCCCCCAATAAAATCATTGGGAGAAAAGCAACAACTACAAAAAATCCCAGAAATATTCCCTAATGAAAGTCAAAGACTGCAGCTTTTTGCATGGATTTACCTCAATATTAAGAAAACAAACAAAAAAGAAAGAAAACAAACATCCTCATAACTGGACCAGTAATTAGCATCAGGATAAATAGAGGACAAATTGAACTTGTCAAGGATTTCATTTTATGTGGAAACACAATCATTGTCCATGGAAGCGGAAGTCAAAAAGTTCAATGAAGTCTACTGGAAAAGATTTTTAAAATCTTTTAAAAACAAATTCTTCTATTATCTTTTATTAATTTTAAAAAATAATTTATTGGGTCTCATCCAACTCATCACAATCCATCCATCCATCCTTCATGTTAAGCACATTTTTACATTTGCTGCTGTCATCATTCTCAAACATTTTTTCTACTTGAACCCTTGGTATCAATTCATTTCTTTTTCCTTTCTTTATTTTTTAAAAATCATCTCATTTGGGACTTGTAGAATTCTTACCAAAATCCATACATACACCCATTGTGTTAAGCACATTTGTACATTTGTTGCCCTCATTAGTCTCAGAATATTTGCTTTCTGCTTGAGCGTTTGGTCCAGCTTCTCAATTTTTCCCCTCCCTTCCTCCCAAACCCTTTATAATTTATAAATTATATTTTGTCATGTTTTATGCTGTCTGACATCTCCCACATTTCTGTTGTCTATCCCCCTGGGAGGGGGTTATATGGAGATCCTTGTGATCCCCCTCTCTACCCCACTTTCTCTCCACTCTCCTGGTATCGTCACTCTCACCACTGTTCCTGCGGGGTTTATCTGTCATGGATTCTCTGTGTTTCCAGTTCCTATCTGTGCCAGTGTACATTCTCTGGTCTAGCCAGAATTGTAAGGTAGAATTGGGATCATGATAGTGGGGGCAGGGGAGGAAGTATTAAATAACTAGAGGAAAGTTGTATGTTTCATCAGTGCTATATTACACCCTGACTGGATGGTCTCCTCCTGAGACTCTTCTGTAAGAGGATGTCTAATTGCCTACAGTTGTGTAGGCATTTGTGTCCCTACTCCTCCATCACAATGATATGACTTTTTGTTCTTTGATGCCTGATCCCTGATCCCATCGACACCTCGTGATCACACAGGCTGGTGTACTTCTTCCATGTTGGCTTTGTTGCTTCTCAGCTAGATGTCTGCTTGTCTATCTTCCAGCCTTTAAGATTCCAGACGCTATATCTTTTGACTTGAGTGTTCTTGCATTGAGGGAGTACTTGAGTGGTCCAATGGTCCAATGTCCATCTGATACCTTAATACTAAACCTATAAATATATGCACATAGATCTATTTCCCCTCATCATATATAAATATACTCACATATGTACATGCCTGTATTTGGACCTCTATATATGCCTTTTGCCTCCTAGTTCTTTCCTCTATTTCCTTTTATTTTCCTCTTGTCCCACTATCATGTTCAGTCTTCATTTGGGTTTCAGTAATTCCTCTTAGTTACATTTCCCTGATCAAGCCCTACCAGGTGTCCTAAACCCTCTTCACCATCAATTTTGGATCACTTGTTTCCTTGTCTTCTATTCATTTATTTTTGTCTTCTATTAATTTAAAAAACATCGTAGTAAACATTTTCTGCAATATTAAGGAAATGTAAATATTATGAATCTTCCAGCTTCAAATATTCTAGTATATTCAGTTAGTTCATTGGTTCTCTCCAGTTAGTTCAGTTTTTTTTATCATTTATAATCACTGAAGTCACATTTTTGCTTTCCATGATGTATTATTTAAATGTATCATTTAGTCATTAAACTGTTGTTTGATTCCTACTAAATACCATGGAGACAAGATGCATGCCCTTTAGAAGCGTATGGCCCAATGGGAAATAACAAACGAACAGTCAGTTGTAACACAGAATAGTGAGGAGGAGAGTTCCCTCAAAGACTGTCTAACTCAACTTGATGGCACCAAACAGCATTTCTTCTAGTAGGTGACTCATGTACTATCATTAAAAATTGCACAGGACTAAATTGGGTGGGGAAAATGATCCGAAATGCACAAAAGAGAAACAATGCACAAATTGAAACCAGAAACATTCCCCTGGGTGCAAAAATTACAAACAGTTCAATGTTTCTCAAGCATACACTCAGGGGAGGGAGGTGTGGTAATAGTTGAAGCTTGAATGGTGGGTAAAGCCAGATGGAAGAAGAGCTTGTACCTCATTAGGGAGCTTGGACTTTAAACTCTGGGCCATGGGGACCCACCAACATGTTTTGTGGGGAAATGTTAATAGTTAATCTCTAAGAACATGTGAATTGAAAAATTTAATGCAAATGACTTTCCATTTTTATACTACTAGCAGTTGGAAGAGACATATCATAAACAGAAACTTCAAAGGATTTACAATCTGGCACTATTTTAATTGTGTTTATTTCAAACACTTTCTACTTCAAAATGGATGTTTAAAATGAATAAACTTGCCATTATGAAGTCTTCCATCTTTAGTCCTGATGTTTATTAAATGGAAAGATTCAAAATCACTAAATGATTCTTGAAAAATGTGCATGAATGTGTGGTATTTGGAACTCTATTTTAGAACCCAAATGTCATAGACATCTGGACACAAAAATTATGCAAGAGAGACCTTTAGAAATGTGTTACTAATTATTGACTCTTCTCTGCAACAGCACAACCGAGCCTTTGTTGTTCACACTGTGTACGGTGCTGCTGTGGACTGTGACTTTTTTGCCTGCTATGGTTTATTTTTATAAGATATTCCTAACTCCCATCACAAAGCACTTGATATAATTAATAATAAAGTTAGTAAATAAGCTGCAGAAATAAATGAATTATGCTAGCAGTGATGAATGGACAAGACAAAACTTAGAAGAAATTGTCTTACTGATAAAGAAGAGAAATATAATCTAGTGGGCTGAAGAAGTAGGGAAGGAATGCAAAGCAACACAAGCTGTAATGCAGAGGTCAGTTAGAATTATGGGAAGGCTAGGAGACCTGGATTTTAGTAGTGAATGCATCACTTCCTAAATATGGCATTTCGATTCTCAGTGCTCTAACTTTTACTATCTACAAAGTGATAATATTGAAGTATATCTAGTTAGGCCTCTTTCCAATTCTAACATATTGGTTATAAGACTTTCAAATGTCACAAATTCTACTACTATTTAAGTAACTACTATTTGTACCAAGAATCATTCTAGACAGGCAAGATCTCTGTTCTCAGAGAGCTGAGATTCTGGTGGGGAAGGAAGATGAACAGAGAAGTAGCTCTAAGTAGAGAAAATCATTTAGTTAGCAACAAGTGCTGTGAAGAAATAAGACAGGATCTTATTCTAGAGAAGGACTAGGAATGGCTCCGATTCTTTTTTTTTTCCTGCCCCGCCCCACCCCCTTGGCTCTGATTCTTATACCTGAGATGTTGCTATAGGGATCAAGAACTGAGAACAAAGAAAGATCCAGATTTGTGAAATTTGAGAATCAAGCATTCCAGCTGGGTGTTATCTATTCCACCATGGTTCCTGGGTATGGAACCAAATATACTTATTTGAGGAGTATGGAAAAGTCAGTAGGACTAGAATACAGAAATGAATGGAAGTATGACAACAAGTATGGTAAGCTAGGTTGAATGGGCTGTAGTAAAAAAAAATTAGTCTTATTTGATATGAGAATAATTGGAGAATGTTAAGCTAGAGAGGGATGTGCTCTAATTTACTATTTTAAAGCACTCCATTGGTGGTTGTACTGACACTTGTTTCCAGATGGCAAAGTGGAAGCAGAGACCAGTTTCAGAGTTACCAGGCAACTTGAATGAAGATATGTAATTGGTCTCAGTACCAGTAGGGAAGCAATCTCATTAAACATCATATTTAACTGTAAGTAGTGGCAGATCAGTAAATTGAAGAATTATTTGCACCATAAAAATGGTTCTTATTAACTCCAATATAGTTCTAATAGTGTGAATCCAGACAATAAAACAAAGTAGAAGTAATGCATATAGTTTGGGAGTAGGAGATATTAAAGGGAAAAAGAACAGAGATGCATTATTTTCCCTATATCTTTTGCTTCCAGAGGCATGGATATTATGCTCCATATATGAATTCATTTACTTATTTGCATATCACTCTGTTAAATTGTTATTATAAGTCGCACAATGGATAATATGAAACTGAACTGTCTTCACCCTTCTCAGTTATTTTTGACTAAAATGTCTTAGGCTTATAATCTACTTCAGAAGAGGTTTGCCCCCACAGAGTTTTGACTTGCATGTCAAGATGATTCTGACCCACAGTGGCCCATAGGGCAGAGAAAACTGCCCCGTGATATTCCCAGGGCTGTGATCTGGACAAAAGCTGACTGCCACATTCCCTCAGAGTGTCTAGCGTGTTCCAACGACCAGTGCTTTCCTTCAACAAACCAAGGATCCTCAGGCACACGGCTAAGCACCAATCATTCCTTTCCTCTAAAAATTCACCTTCTCTTCCCTCTATTCAGATTCTTAAAATCTTTCATGTTTTTCTAGACTGGCCAGCGAATAGTAATTGTTTTATGATGTCACACGATCTGTGAATAGTGTGAATATGGATGGCTATGCTTCTGACTCAATGACACAGAACAGAAAGAATTCTAAAGTGAGTTTTCAGACAGACTCTGTCATTCCTTTGAACAAGTCATTTCAGTGTTCCATGTCTCTGTGTCATCATCTCCTTGGAAGGGGGATGTGAGTGTGTGGAGGGCGTGTTTGTGGGTGAGGGAGAAGGTGTGTAAGATCTCCCTCATCTTCTTCACTGAATTGTTTGTTTCCATATCAAACAAGAGAATGTATCTAGAAACATTTTGATTAACCAAAAAGCACTGCAATTTCCAAACACAATTATTTGTTTAACTCTGTCCAAGCCACTGTTCTTGTTGTGTGATGTGGTTTTATAGCATAATCACTACAGCAATATTACCAAGCCCATTTTATAGATGAGAAAACTGAGGCCTCGCTTCCTTAAATGCCCAAGGTCTCAAGGACATGGTCACACAACTAGTTGCAAGATGAACAAATCATGGAGCTAGGATATGAGCCCAGATGTACCTGACACCAATGTCCGTAGTCATTACTAATGACGTTTTCTACCTATTTTAAACAAGTAGTATTATTTGTCTCATCTCTGCACATTATCCTTAAATCTACTTATCCCAAATATAACCCGAACACAAACCTACTACCATAGAATCAATCCCAACCCAGAGCAACTCTAAGACAGAGTAGAAAAGTCCCTTTGGACTAAAGGCTATATTTACTCAAAAGTCCCTTTTTCCAGGGCTAAATCTTGGCAAATGCAGACTACCAAATCTTCCTGTGGATTGGTTGTTGGTTCGAACCACAGATCTGATGGGTAGCAGCTGAGAATTTAACCACTGTACTGCCAAGTCTATTCCGAACACCCAAACACCACACCAAACCCACTGGCTTCAAATAAATTCTGGTTCATTGAGACCAGGTAGGGCTGAGTAGAGCTGCTTCTTGAAGTTTCCCATGCTACAAATCTCTACAGAAGCAGACTGCCTTGTTTTTGTCCCATAAAGAAGCTGGTTCTAACAACTACCAACAACAGGTCTCCTTATTCCTCATGTAGGCCATCTAAATAGAATTTAGGAATTTTATAATGACTTCCTCTTATTTTGCTTTTTGTACATTTCTTTTTTTGGGGGGGGGCATCACTGCCCTCCGGTGGTGGGGGTAGGAGGCCCAGCCCCACTGCTGGAATTGAACCTCCGTCCCAGTGGGCCGCAGTCCCATGCACAACCACTACGCCACCGGGGCTCAACCTTTTGTACATTTCTTATTAAAGTCTGCTCTATAAATTGTAAAAAAAAAAACAAAAACAAACCAAGCTCATTTCTCTGCTGTATTCTCGATGTGGCTTCTAATACAGATGTGCAAATAGTTTAAGTATTTTACAGCGATGATGGGCAAGAATCAGGAATTTAGGTGGAGAATTGAATACATGATTATAAAGAGCCAAAAAAAATGATTATCACAGGCATAACTTCAAGTGACATTTAATCTTTCTAAGTGTCCAGTTATAGTGTAATTAAACACCAATATCTGCTAGTGTTATGGAAAGATGATTTTTAAAACTGGAAGAAGGAACCTTGGGCATAATGATTAAGAACTAGGCTACTAACCATAAGGTCAGTGGTTTGAAGCCACCAGCCAGCTCTGTGGGAAAGAGAACAGGCTTTCTGCTCCTGTCAAGAGTGACAGTCCCACAGACTCACAGGGGGAGTCTTCTTGGGTTCTAGGCGTTGACATCAACTTGATGGGAGTGAGTTTGACTTAGAGTTTATATATGAAGAAAAACATTATGAGCCATATACTCAAAGGAGGCTAGATTTTTTTGTTGTTGTTCCTGTTGGATTAAGAATCTTAAAAAATACATTGAATAATTTACTTCTTCTTAGGAGTTGATATACTATTATATGATATGATGTAATACGATTATACAGTAGATCAATACCTAGTACGTTTATCCCTGTTATACACCTATGCAAGATTTGCAGATCATGCACCAATCATGCCTATCAAGGTCATGAGGAATTATGGTCAATTTTGAGCAAGAAGTCCAGCATCCCCAAAGTGGAATGAAGACAAAGATAAAGTCCTGAACAGCACAGGCATCCTCTTCTGAGCCTCCTGTACCATGGGAAAACACTGGGGGAGATGCTGTTAAAAGATTTCTGGCTGTGAATGCTTTTCTAACCAAGATAATCTTCTGAAGTTCACTGTCACCTTCAGTTTTTTCATTGGAAGCAAAAAGTGAAGTGTTTTCCAAGGTCCGTCTGAAAAAGACTTAGTTCATCATGCTTAATTTGACTTCTTCCTTTAAAAACACACACACACCCGAAACCAAAAAGAAAAAAAACAAAACCAAAAAACAGCTTTGAGACTATAGTTGTCCAGGTCACCATGTGTCAAATTCACTGTTAGTTTCTTACAAAATGCTCTTCTATCCTACGAATCAAATCAAGAATAAATATGGAGAAAAAAGAGGAACTGATACCAAGGGCTGAGCTAGAAAGTAAATGTTTAGAAAATAATGATGGCAACATGTGTACAAATATGCTTAATACAATTAATGTGTGGAATGCTATAAGAGCTGTAAGAACCCCCAATGAAATGATTAAAAAAATAGAGATTGAGAGCTATCTTCTATGAATGAGAAAATGGCACCCGTCCAAATCTAGCCAGCATGATTGTCTTATTTCCTGGTTCGCCTGTAAAATAATCCAGAGAAAGTGAAGTATTTATGAAGAAGATATGTTACATATTGAAACACAAATTAAGTTGCTAACTTATTTTTTTAGAGATAAATATGATGTTTTTTAGAGATAAATATGTTATTTTTTAGCTTATTTAAATGTCAGACTTAAAAAATTTTTTTTTCAACACCCAAGCTTGAGATTTGACCTGAGAAAGAACTGCTGAGTAATAGGCTTCATGGAGGTAGCAATAAGACACCTCCATGGTTCAACAAACAGAGCTGTGGGAAAAGAGTGTGGTGGCTGCAACTTAGCTCCTTCAGCTGCATCCGGGATAAGGAGACCATTTCCACACCAACCCAAGGCCGAGTGCCACAAGGCAGAAGTTAGACATGTTTCCACCCTCTGCCCTTCTTCACTCTATTCTGACATGGTCCATCTGAGACACTCTACTTTTTTTTGTGGGTTTGATAATCCATTACAAGGGCCACACAATTCACAAACATAACTGACGACAAGGAGGGCTTATGAGGGAAGTTAACAGATTGCCACAAATCAGATAAGGTCCACATCTGCCATACTGTGACCTCACAAGGGGCAAGGCATATAAAATTCAGCACCAGATCAATACTGATTCCTATGAAGTGAAATTCAGATTTGCACCCACCATCCAACTTTCTTTGCCAATTCTAACACCAACGGTCCCTCTTTGGGCACGCTCTACCTCTCTTCTGGGTTTGCTAATTCATTGTAGTGCACATCCAGAATTCACAGACAATCTCATAGATTTATGAAGAAAGGTAGTATGTTACAATTCAGGATCAGAACCACGCAGGATATAGTTCTTCCAATAAGGATAATCTTACCTGTCCTTCGAGGTACATCTCTCTCATCCCCTGTCTTTCAGATACACAACCCTCTGACTTCTGCCCTGCTCAGGCCAAGTGTTACAAAGTTTATTTAATGTTGCTGATAAATGGACAAAGGGTACTCCACTCTACCATAAGCCTTTGTCTAAAGCAGTGGTTCTCAATCTGTGGGTCATGACCCCTTTGGGGGTCAAAGGGCCCTTTCACAGGGGTCGCCCGATTCATGACAGTATCAGAATTACCGTTATGAAATAGCAATGAAGATAATCTTATAGTTGGGGGGTGGAGGTCACCATAACACGAGGAACTGTATTAAAGGGTCATGGCATTAGAAAGGTTGAGAACCACTGGTCTAAAGTCTCTCACCTCTAGCTCTGTGCATGGGTCTGTGCCTGAAGATACTCAGATTGCTCGCTCCATGACTCAGGAGGCCTGTCACTGTCTTGTGCTCTTGGTGATGCTACCTCTGCTGCTGCCATTTATCTAGTGTCACAGGTCTGTCTCCTCTGCTTCTCTGGTGTCAAAGCCCTGACCCTGGTTCTAAGAGGTGCCCACTGTGACCTCAGGGTATAAAGTACGCATTCTACTCCTGTCTCGTCTTTCTTTCTCTTTCTCATCTCCCTGCATGGTGCCTCTTCTTTCTTGATGATCATGAGATCTCCAGTTTCTACCTCTGAAGTGGTTTACTTATTTTTGAAATCATTTTACTGGGAGCTCTTACAGCTATTATAACAATCCATAATTCAATTAGATCAAGTATAATTGTATAGTTACTGCTACCATCATTTTCTTTTTTTTTGGGGGGGGGGGCATCACTGCCCTCTGATGGGAGTGGAAGGCCCAGCCTTGCTGGATTTGAACCGCCAAGCCAGTGGGCCACAGTCCCGCACTCAACCACTATGCCACCAGGGCTCAGCCCACCATCGTCATTTTCAAAACATTTTCTTTCTTCTTGAACTCTCTGATAACAGCTTGCCTTTATCCCCTCCTTCATCCTGCCTCATCCAGGCACCCTTATTCTTATATTAAAAAATATATATTTTTGCCATGTCTTATACCATCCACTGAATCCACTTGCCTACAGTTCTGTTATTCATTTCATTTCCATTGAGTGGGATTATACAGTTATCTGCGTTATCAGGCCTCCCTCCCTCTTCCCATGCCCTCAGGAAATTGTCTCTCCCATTACTATTTCTGAAGGGTTTACCTATCTTGGATTTCATGTGTTGGATGATCTCCATGATTTAAATGAATATATGAAGGTCTAACAAGATTAATGAGGTAAAACTGGGACCATAAATAATAGTAAGGGGGAGGAAATATGAAATAACTAGGTTAGTTATGTGTTTCACCAGTGCTATACTACACCCTAGATATAGCTTTCCTCCTGTATGACCCTTCTGTGAGGTACTGCCCAATGATCATACAGGTGGGTTTTGGTTCTCTACTTGTCTCTACTTGTTCACTTCAATTTGACTGCTTGTTTTTGAACTTATGATACCCGATCCCCATCAACTCCTCATGATCACACAGGCTGGTGTGCTTCATCGATGTGGACTTTACTGCTTCTCACCTAGATGGCTGCTTGTTTAACTATAAGACTTTAAGACCCCAGTTGCTATTTCTTTTAATAGCCAGGCACCATCAACTTTCTTCATTACCTTTGCTTATTTTATACTCAGCCAAATGAAAAACCCAAAACAAACAAATAAATTTAAATTCACTGCCATCAAGTAGATTCTGTTACGCTATAAAGCAGAGCAGAACTGCTTCCTGAGGCTTTAAATCTTTATAAGGACAGAAAGCCTCATTTTTCTCCTGAGAAGTGGCTGGTGAGTTTCCGCTGAACTTGCAAATAGCAATTCAATAGGCAACCAACGCCACCAGCGATGACAAAATCGATAATTCACCATATTAGAATTCCATGTGCCCTATTTACATGTTCCCATTAAATCATTTGGTTAGAAGAGCCACACTGAATAATTCACCGCACCACACAGACTGATGAAACTTGACCAAAAGTTAAAAAAAAAAGTTATGATAGTTGAAATAATTCCTGTTCTTACAACATTACTAAAGAAAAAAACCAAGCAGATGTTATAGGAGCAGCAGTGGTAAAACTTACCATTCAACTTCAAGCAGTTGGCTTTTGAAAACATATGTATGAAAGAGAAAACAAAAAAGTTTTAATTAAAAATTAAAAAAATGGAAACATTTTTACATTTTATTCATGCCTAATGTTTAAGAGAGAAAAAGACTATTTTAGTGTGAATGCATGAAATTATGAGTGTGGAAACACCTGAAAGATCTAAAATGAGCAAGGCATATAAATAAATAACTAGTCAGATGATGAAGTTTGCGATCATGTACAAGGCAATGATGGCAAAGGAGAGAGGAAACTCTGCTTGGCGGGATTACAAAATCACACCATGGAGATGTCCTCTGAACTAAGTTTTGAAGAACATGCCAATTGTGTCTTTCTTGGAGTAAGTAGAGAAAGAATTATCTGATTGAATTATCTGTTGAATTATCTGATGTGTATACTACTTATCAATAAGACTGTTGGGAAAAAATAAGATGCAAAAGAAAATTCTAGGCAGAGGAAATAGCTGTAAAGCTAATTCTGATACTATGACATAGATTTATACAGCAGATTTACACAGCAGATTGGGAGAATATTGATTGAGCAACAAACAGAAGTAGGAGGAGGTCTGCCTGCCGAGGACTTAATCAGGTTGGCAGTGGAAGGCTTTGGAGACCTTTAAAATGGGAAGCAAGGGAGTACAAGTCTTTATCATTGTCTTGACAGGGAGACAAATGAGAGCTGGAGAAAAGAAGACCAGTTAAGAATTCTGGTCCCAACTGAAGGCAGTTTTATTAAGAATGGTTTGCTAGTTAGAATCCATAGAGCTTGATGACAGATTGTATTTGAGGAAGAGAGTAGGAGGAACGAGCACAAATCTCAGATTACTTACTTAGGAACATAGGAATTTTTCACTCCATCTTTTTTTCTAAGTCATTATACATTATTCATTGTGAGATTAAAGATATGCCTGCATTAAGAAACATCATTCCTGGCTCAACAATTATCGTAGGTGACGTTAATACACTTCTATCTGAAAAAGACAGATCACAGGGAAAGGAGGCTACAGTTCTAAACAGCACAATTACACGACTTGACCTGATAGATATTTTCAGAGATTTCTACTCAAATGCAAAAAAGTTCACATTCTTTCCAAGCCCACATGGCACATACTGGAAGATAGGCACATGCAAGAACACAAGTCGAACCTGAGTAAATTCAAGCACATAGAGAGTATAGTCTTCTCTATCCAACCATTATGCCATAAGGCTGGAAATCAGAAAAAGGATGATGAAGAAAACAAGGGCAAACAATCGGAGGATGAATAATTCTCTATTGCAAAAGGACTGTGTATTGGCCCCATTCAGATATGAAATCAGGAAGTTTCTAGAAACCAATGAGAATGAAAATATGATGTACCAAAACCTTTGGGACACAGGAAAGGCATTTATCAAAGAAAGGCTGATTGCAATACATGCACACATGAAAAAAAGGAGACTTAATGGTTGATATGCTGACACAAAATTTACATCAATCACAACAGAGTCATCAGAACAATCCTACTAATAGCAAAAGGAAAGAAATAATAAAAATCAGGGCTGAGATATAGGTAAGGGAAAACACAAAAACTATTGGAAAAATTAATGCAGCTAAAAGTTGGTTCTTTGAAAGGATTAACAGAATTAATAGACTGCTGACAAACCTAACCAAAGAAAGGAAGGAAGAAATTTCACTAGCAAGGATGAGGGATGAAAGAGGGGGCATTACAACGCATCCTAATGAAATCAAAAGGATAATTTCACAGTACTATGAAGGCCTTTCCTCTAATGAATTCAACAATTTGGAAGACATTGAAAAATACTTGGACAACCAATGCATTGACACAGAGTGAAAGTTGTGCACAATCTGACCCCATCATGCTGGGGCAAAACACTGAGGGAATGCAACAGAGCAGCAAGGGGAACAGAGTGATGAAATTCCCGGAGAATACCAAAAATAGACTTTGGAGATAGAGTGTGACACCCCATAAGACTTGACTGGAAAACACTCATAATGACCAATAAACAGACTGAACTATTTATAGGCTTTTTCATTTTTTGTCAGTGGCTTTCTTTTTGTTGTTGAGAATTGCTTTGTTAGTCTTGACTTCTTTTGTTGTTGTTTTTGGCATTGCCTGGCTTTTGTGATTATTAATGTCTCTGCATGTCAATATAGATAAGATAGGTGGGATAAACAATTTGGAGATGAAAAGAAAGGGACCAATGGTTCTGGGAGGATGTGGAGAAGGGGAGGTGGGAGAAAGGAAGGGGCAGGGGGAAGCAACCCAGGGACAAGCATACAACAAGTGAGCTAAAATCAATGGAGAGAAAGGTGTAGGATGACTAATGGGATTTAATTAAAGGCAATGTAGCAAGGAGGAATTACTAAACCCAAATGAAGGCCCAACATGATGGTGGGACAAGTGGAATGTAAAAGAAAATAGAGGAAAGAACCAGGAGGCAAAGGATAATTAGAAAAGTCTAAACACAGGCATGTATATATGTAAATATATATGTACATATATATGATACGGGATTAAAACTATGTACTTATATCCATATGTTAAGAATTAATGCTGCAGATGGACATTGGACCTCTACTCAAGTACTCCCTCAACACAGGAACACTTTGTTCTACAATCCAGCATTCTGTGATGCTCATCTTCCCAACATTATTGCTGAAGACAAAGCGGGTGCATGAGCAAATGTGGTGAAGAAAACTGATGGTGCCTGGTTATCAAAAGATATAGCGTCTGGGGTCTAAAAGACTTTAAGATAAACAAGCGGCCATCTAGATGAGGAGCAACAAAACCCACATGGAGGAAGCACCACCAGTCTGTGTGATGATTAGGTGTTGATGGGTTCAGGTATTAGGCATTCACATTGGGCATGATTTTGTTCTGGTCTCCATGCCCTGCCCAAGGTGAATGGTGGGGCAGGGCATGGCGTGGAGACCCAATGCCCATCTGTAGACAATTGGACATCCCCTCACACAGGTGACACAGGAAAGAGATGAGCCAGTCAGGGTGCAGTAGAGCACTAATGAAACACACAACTTTCCTCTAGTTCTTTTTTTTTTGGGGGGGGGGGCATCACTGCTTTCTGGTGGTGGGAATAGGAGGCCCAGCCCCACTGCTGGAATTGAACCTCCGTCCCAGTGGGCCGCAGTCCCGCGCACAACCACTATGCCACCAGGGCTCAGTCCCTTTCCTCTAGTTCTTTGGTGCTTCCTTCACCCCACTATTCATGCAGATCACACCCCAACACATAACCACTAGACTACCAGGGCTTCATTTTTCAACTCACTATCTTGACCTCAATTCTACCTTACAAATTGGATTGGACCAGAACATATACACTGTTACAGATAAAAGCCCACAGCACAGGGAATCCAGGATTAATAAACCCCTCAGGGCCAACAATAAGAATAGAGACACCAGGAGGATTAGGGGAATGGGGGGCAGGAGGGAAGGAGGAAGAAAGGAGGAATTGATTACAGGATCAATCTAGAATCCCCTCCCTGGGGGGAGTAGTAACAGAAAAGTGGGTGAGGGCTGATAGAGGACGATGTAAAATATGAAAATCATAATCTATAACTTATCAAGGGTTCATGAGGGAGGGTGGGTGGGAATGGGAGGGAGAAGACATGGGGAGCTGATAGCGGGCTCGAGTGGGAGGAGAATGCTTTGAAAATGATGATGGCAGCCTATGTGCAAATGTGTTTGACACAATGGGTGAATGTGTGGATTGTGATGAGATGTAAGAGTTCCCAATAAAAGTATTCAATAAAAATAAAAAAGAAACATCATTCCTTCCTACTAAGGGTATCCCTAGATTAGAAATCAATCCCCCCCCTCCACCCACTGCATTTCTTGTCCATTTTATGCAATTTTCAGGAAGTTGTGAGATCAAGCTTGAGGCAAGAAATAAAAGGCAGGTCTATTTTTTTCTAGGACACTAGAAAAATAGAGTAAAATATGAAGGGCAGAAGATACAATTAAACAAATCTGGAATCCTTAGAACTAGTTGTCCAGAGCTTTATCACAAAATGTAACTGCAGTCTACGCGTACAGCTCTGCCTGGGTTTCATTAAGCAAATAAAATGGCTTTCAATAGCACAAATGTGAAAACTTATTTATTCATGAGTAATAGAAATTGGGCTTGGAATTTAGAGGTGTATTTGCATAATGACATCTTGACTTTCTCTATTGATTAAAAATCAGATATGTATTATTATAAGTAGATACTGTCATCTTTTTTTATGATCATTTTATTAGGGGCTCTTAAAGCTCTTATAACAATGCATACATCAATTGTATCAAGCATATTTGTACATATGTTGCTAAAATATTCTTATAATAAGGATGTTCATTTAAATCCCTGGGTTACTTATTGTAAGGATTCTATGTGAATTGTTTATCTCAAATTTTACTCTTTTGTCTTGCCTAGCTTCTATGTGGCCATAAAGACCAAACCCAACTCATTGGCATCCAGTTGATTCCAACTCTTAGCCATCCTCTAAGACCCAGTAGAACAACCTCAGTAGGTTTCTACACTTGATCTTAGCCAAAAGGCTGAGAAGCGATCAGTAGGTTTTTAACACTACAAATCTTTCTTCCTTCTGCGTTTGAGCTCTTAGGTACAGTCAAGTTTTCTATTAGCAGACAAGTGATTAATTACTATGTCTCCAGGACCCCTAGTGTGGCCTTGTTGTTAGCTGCCCAGTTAGCTCTGACTCAAAGCAATTGCATGGTGGAAGCTTTCTGCACTCTTGATGCCATGTCTTTTCCTACAGTGAAGTTTCTCAAAACGATTTGCCCAGCATAAAGATTGAATAAATATGGTGAAAAGGTACAACCCTGATCTACTTTTCCGATTTTGAATGAGGAAGTGTCCCTCTCTCTTACGTACAAATTCTTCTTGAACATGACTGAAGTATACTGGATTCTCTGTAATGTTATCCAGAATTTGTTAAGTCAGTCAAATTCTTTTGCATAGTAAAACACAAGTAAATACCTTTCTGGTGTGACCTTTTCACAGGAGGCATTTTCACATGGTAGCTTGGAGTCTAATTCTGGGACTTCGTTGACTGAGTTCAGCACTAGTGGGTCACTTATGTCTTTGGGCACTCCATCCATGGCCCTGCTATCTTGGCACTGGCACACACTAGTATCATTTGCATAATCCTCGAGCAGAGCCCAGTACCAGGACAGAATTTCTACGCAAGATTCTGTCTCAAGAAAAGTACCATCTAATTTCATGGTTGGTAAAATTGTGGGTATTCCTGGAACTCGTAACTTCAAGGTCAACAGTTGAAACCTATCACCCACTCTGAGGGACGAAGATGAGGCAATTTGCTTCCATAATGGTTTACAGCTTCTCTCCCATTATGTCACTGTGAGTCAAAATAGACTCAATTTTTAGATCTTCAAAAGGGCTCAAGAATGTGCAAGAATCTAACAAATTCCAGGTGATAATCTGAAGACCACACTTTGAGAAGCACTCATCTAACTAGACAAATAGTTAATTTAGAAATAACAGAAATATCATTGCAGTTATAAAATAGGTGCACGTGTGTGTGTGTGTGTGTGTGCGTGCACGATTTTGTTTAGGAAGTTAAATCCTAAAGAAATACAGGGGCCTATTCATATAACTGAGAATCACTAGTGCTGATTTACTAGGAATGAACTTCAGTTTCTACCATTCTAGGAGAGCACTCCAAAAGAAGATTTTTTTTTCTCACTCAAAGAAACCAAGTTATCCTTTCCAGCATTTCAGAGTTTTATATTTGAGCAGAATACCTAATTGAATGCAAGAAGTGATGAACTAAAAGAATTGAACAGAATATTTCAAAGGGCAGCTTGAGAATATAAAATAAAATATGTCAATTAATTATACAATGGCCTGGAGTTTAAAAAGTCAAAGGGAAAAACCTGCTCAGCACTTCTCAAGATGAGAGAACTAATGAAAAAGAAAATCAAGCCTCAAGTTGTAATATTAAAGGATTCTTTGGGCAAAATACTGAAGGACATAGAAAGCATCAAAAGAAGATGGAAGGAATACATAGTTAGCACACGAAAAATAATTGGTAGATGTGCTACCATCTCATGAGATAGTATATGATCAGGAACCTAAGCTCCTGAAAGAAGAAACTCAAATTGCCTGGAAGGCATCAATGAAAATCAAGGCTCCAAGAATGTCTTAGCAAAATGCTCACTCATATATATCAAGAAATTTGGAAGATAACTACCTGGCACTTTGATTTTTTTTCTGTATTTTTAATGGCTTTTTGCTTTCTTCATGTATGATATTCTTGGTGACATCCCACAGCTCATAAGGTCTTCTGTCATTGTTGTTCAATGTGATAAATCTGTCAATGAGATTTTCTCAAAATTCAGGTGGGATATATTCAAGGTCATAGTTTGGCTTGCATGGACTTATTTTTAACTTTTTTCAGCCTCAACCTGAACTTACATATGAGCAATTGATGACCTGTTCCGTAGTCAGTTTCTGACCTTGTTTTAGCTGCTGATATCTCTATTCTCTTTTCTCACAGAGGTAGTTATTTTTTTTCTGTGTGTTCCTTTGAAGTAGTCCATACATACAGTTCCCATTTGTGTTGTTGAAAAAAATGAATTGGCAATAAGTAGTTATCACTCTTGCAAATGCTATAATTCAATCTTCAGCTTTTTTTTTCTATTGCCAAGGCCATATTTTCCATCTGCTTTATTCCCTCTTTGTTTCAACTTTCACCTTCCAGTCACCCATAATTATCAATGCATCTCAATTGCATGTTTGATCAATTTCAAACTGTAAAATATTGGTAAAACATTTAAATTTCTGTATCACTAACTATAGAGGCCAGACAATAAATCTAAATAGTTGTATTGACTAGATTTCCTTGTCTTCAGAGAGTTATAATTGTATAACAGACAGCATTGTACTTCAAGTCAGATCTTGAACTATCCTTTTTGATAATGAATGCCCTGTCATTCCTCTTGAATTTATCATCCCATCATAGTAAACCATATGATGGTCTGATTCAAAATGGCCAACACCATTCCATTTCAGCTCATTAATACCAACGATATCCATCTTTATACATTCCATTTCATTGTTGGTGAATATTGCATTCCAAGTTCTAATTTTAAATAGATGCTTGTACTTGTGATTGTTTCCTCTCATTATGAGGTACACCACATCAGCAAATGAAGGTCCCCAAGGCTTTACTCCATCTCTGTCATGATGGTCCATTATACTTGGAGACAGCAGCTCTTCCTCAATCGTCTTTTAAGTGCCTTCAAACCGAAGAGGGACTCATCTTCTGGTACGCTATCTGATAATGTTCTGCTATGACTCCTGAGGGTTTTATGACTTTCCATAAGGTTTTCTGAGGCTAATTTCTCAGAAATGGAGAACAATTCCTTCCTTCTAATCTAGTCTTAGTCTGGAAGCCCCTGTGAAAGATTTTCCCTTTGGGGGAACCTGGCTGGTATTTAAAGTACCAATGACACACTTCCAGCATCACTGCAACACCCAAACTACCACAGTAAGACAGACCTACAGACAAGTGGGAGGTTAACTAGGATAGATCAAGCTAATTTGTGAAATTCCAAAACTAAACCATGTCCTAAATATCCCCTTCTTGAAGGGTGAAACAAGTGAAACAAGTGTTGCTGTTGTTTATGAAAATAAAAACGGTAAACAAATTCAAATTAGAAGCAACCATTTGCTGTGCTAATGACTGTACAACACTTCCTGATATGATTGAAGTCTTAGATTGCATGATATATAGATTATGTCCCAATAAAGTTGTTAAAAAAAGAAATGAGTGGGGCTGAACCCCACTGGCGTAGTGGTTGTGTGCAGGACTGTGGCCCACAGAGTTGGCAGTTCAAATCCAGCAGCAGCTCTCCAGGAGCAAGACTGGGCTTCCTACTCCCACCAGGGCAGTGATGCCCCCCAGCTTCCAAAAAGAAGTGAATCTTTTGCTTATTTAAACTATTGAAATGCAAGATCATATTTCATAACATGCTAAATAATTAAAACTTTTCATGTTTACAATTCCCTTACTTAAGTGAAAAGTTGTTGAATGAAGTGCTGAAGTAGTAAATCCTTGTAAGAGCCAGAGTCCCAGCAGCAAACAAAATGTTCCACTCATATGGTTCAAATCAGGATACTTTAATGAAGGAACGACTTCCAGAGGTGCACTAAGGGAATTAAGGGAACCCGACAAGGATGGTGAGATATAAGAGACAAGCAGCAGCAGGAAGCCATTACCACCATGACCTAAAGCGGCAAAGAGAAGACAAAGTATTACCAAAGCCCAGCAAGAAGAGGCACTATGGAGAAGGGGCAGGAGCTTTGGTCTTGGGAAACCACAGCCCACTTCAAATCATTCTCCTCATCCTTCCCATGGCCCTTCCTCCCCACTCCCAAATCAGCACAGGGAGCTAAACTCAGGAGGAATTGGCAAGAAATCCCCCAGACTCTCTGTCCTTCTACCCTTTGCAGTCTTATTGGTGGTTATCTTGGCGTGAGGTCAACGCAAAGTCAGTTGTCAAGGGAGTCAAATGATTGGGCTGTGGAGTCCATTTCCTGGTAGAGAAGTGGAGGAAGACAAATGGAGTCTCACCAACCCCGCTTCAGTTAAACTAATGTGAGACTTTAAATTGAAGTACTGGTACCCGAGTTAATATGTATGAAATCTTAAATAGTATAAGAACTGTAAGAGTCCTTAATAAAGTGATCCCCGCCTCCAAATTCTTAGAAAGACTCCTGGCACATAGGATGAGTTAGACATTCAATGCTAGCTCTTCTTCTTCAGCCTTATTCTAGAGATGAGGGAAATAAGGTTTGCAAGCTTTGTGACTTCTTGAAAATACAGTTAATAGCAGGGACTTTGTGGCAATCTAAGTATTAAGAGTCCAAATTATGTACAAATTTCTCTATGAAAACATTATAGCACCATTTAAGTATTATGTTATTAGCATAATATATTTTATGATTTTTTTGCATAATAAGACATTTCTGTCCTGTGGATTTGACTAAAGAAATCTATGAAGAAAAATTAATCACATGTATATGATATATACACTATACCCACATAATAAATATGTAATATATATTTTTCTTGGCAATTTCTTTAATTATATACGTGATATATATTATGTGACATATAAAAACACCCCTATTCTAAGCTAATTATACATATTTGATAGTAATATTAATAAAAATACTGATGTGGTATTGTTAGTAGTTGAATAGTATTAGCATATTCGCTCCTCATTATTGATAGTGCTAGATTCCAATGTTTTGAAGCTATTATGCCTAAGGTTTATAGTGGCTTTGAATTGAAACTTCCTCTGAAGTGGGCAACCTAGTCCTTCTTTGTTGTCTAGTTCTAGTTTAGGTGGTTGGTTGAAACTTGCTCACTTTTTCCCCCACCCCCTTCCCAAAATTGCTCACTTTTGATAACTCTGCTGGTATTTGAATACCAGCGACAAAGTTTCCAGCACCAGAGCAACACACAAGCCACTGCAATATGATCAATGACCACTTGTTCATAGCAAGTACCATTTTTTTTTTTTGGTGGGCATCACTGCCTCTGGTGGTCCTGGGCGCTACCCAGCCACCATTGGATTTGAACTGCCAAGCTCGCGGGCTGCAGTTCCGCAGTCAACCACTTACACCACCGGGGCTCAGCCCTGCAAGTACCATTTTTTAACAACATAAATGGCAATTATACGCATGGACTTTTAAAGTTGACTCCATCTGGAGAAGTCACAGAAATTAAATTGACTACACGCAACAATGAAGAATCGCATTCTTAGCAGTTAACACCAGGCCAGGGGTGACTGTGGAACAGGCCATCTATTGCTCATATGTAAATTCAGGCTGAAGGTGAAGAAAATTCAAACAAGTACACAGGAGACAGAATATCACCTGGAGTATATCCCACCTGAATTTAGAGACCACCTCAAGAAAAGGCTTACTTCATTGAATATTAAGAACAGAAGGCCTGAGGAACAGTGGGATGACACCATGAACCTCATTCATGAAGAAAGTAAAAGGTTATTTAAATATAGGAAAGAAATACAAGACCAAAGTGACTGTCAGGAAAGACCTGAAATGGTCTTAATTGTTGAGTAGCTAAGACAAATGGGAGAAATGATGAAGTCAAAGACCTGAACATAAAAAATTAAAGGGCAGCTCAAAAATACAAAGTCAAATATTATAATGAAATGTGCACAGTCTTAGAGTTAAAATATCGAAAAGAATATACTCAGTAAATTTTAAACAGAAAGAACTCAAGAAAAAAAATCAAGTCTTGAGTTTCTGTATTGAAAGATTCTATAGGCAAAATTGTTAAAAGATTCAGGAAGCATCAAAAGAAGATGGAAAGAATACACAGTCTCTGTACCAAAGAGAACTAGCTGACATTCTACCATTTCAGGAGGTAGCCTATGAGGAAGAGCTAATGGTGCTGAAGGACTAAGTTCAAGCTTTCCTCAAAGCACTAGCCAAAAATGAGGCTTAGGAATTGATGAAATACCAATTAAAATGTTTCAACCAGCTGATGACACACTGGAAATGCTCACTCCTCTATATCAAGAAATTTGGCCAATTCCCTGGAAGAGATGTACATTTCTAACCATTTCAAAGAAAGATGACCCAACAGAGTGCTCAAATTATAGAATAGTGTTATTAATATCACAAGCAAGTACAAATTTTCTGAAATTATCCAACAATGGTTACAGCAATCCATTGATAGGGAGCTGTGAGAGGTGTAGGCCAGATTCAGAAGAGAACGTAGAACAAGGAATAGTGTTGTGATGTCAGAAACATCTTAACTGAAAGCAGAGGATACCAGAAAGATGTTTATTTGTGTTTTATTGACTGTGCAAAGACATCTAGCTCTGTGCATCCTAACAAACTATAAATAGTCTTGAGAAGAATGGGACTTTCATAACATTTAACTGTACTCATGCAGAAAATATATGGACGAAAAATATATATGTTTTGTTATGTGAACAAAACAAGGGAAAACTGCTTGTTTGAAAACCAGGAAAGGTGTGTGTCAGGGTTGTATCTTCTCACCATACTTATTCATTCTGTATGCTGAGCACATCATCAGAGAAGCTGGATTAGATGAAGATGACTATGACATCAGGATTGGACGAAGGCCGAGATACCTAACCTTGCTTGCTGAAAGAGAGGAGCACTTGCTGTTGAAGATCAAGGATTGCAGCCATCCGCATGCATTACATACAACCCAATGTATAGAAGTTCCAAATCCTCACAACTGGATCAATACACAATAACAGGTTCCAAAGACCAGATTGTTATGTGAAAAGTGACATTATGTGAAAATAGATGATGACTGCATCAGATTACAAAATGGAAGATGGTCAGATCATTATACAATTGCCAACTTGCATCATGATATAACTTTCAAACCTTTGAGAGGCATGGCCGTGCCGAGCTAGCAGAACTTCAACCCTTCAGTCAGTTCTTCTTTCACCTTGCCCTTGATACTTCCAGACCTGTGTTGTTAACATGCAAAATATAGCCAGACAGTAGGTATTTTACTATTGACATAAATGTAACAAATTGGGCAAGAAGATAATGGATGAGTGAGAAGTTAAGTGCAAAGTAATGGCTGTTTGGATGTTTTGAATGTTTATTATTTGCTTAGTGGGATGCTTGTTTGCAAGCAATGCACGAACATAATCACTAGTTCGTGACACCAGTATGTAAACTTTTTATTCTTCTCATTTCCTTTAAAAAATGTACTTTAAAATGACCACTGGATAATTTTCTCCTTGGTGAATTAAGTAAAATTTACCCAACTCTCTTGGCCTTTATTTCACCATTTAACTTTCCATAAAATTATTTAAAATGTGATGTACATTTTTCCCCTAACATATTCCCAAACATTACCCCCCACCCCATAATTCCTGGAAAGTAGATTCTTCCCATTTTCCTGCCCTGTAGCCAAATTTGTCCTGAAGTTAGAAATATAAATAGACCATGCCTGCAAAATTTGATTAAGACAAAACATGAGATAAGACATTTGGAAAATAAATATACTTTGCTTCTTATGTCACCTTTTTGGCAACTCATTTTAAACAGTGAGATATAGTCATTTGGTCTTTTACATTTTAGTTTTTTAGAATTTCAGTTCAAAGAAGATGTGATCAGTAAGCTGAAACATGACAGCTACATTTCTAGTCAACTCACAAACAAAAATGTTACTCCCTTGAGGATGATTTCTATCCTGTCAACTTTTCTTTGGTAATTGGAGCAATTATTCAAGGGTATTCTAACCAATAGCTCATTATGAAATTTAGGTACATTCTTGGCAGTCAAGTTACATAGTTAGTATTTAGAAAGTCTGTGTGTCAGTAGTATTAAAAAGACAGCTCTACTTAAAAAGCCAACCACATGAGAGGGAAAAAAACTTTCATGTAAGTCCTTGGTTCTGTTATTTACTTTATTGTCTGGGTCCAGCACAGACTGACCCATAAGAAGTTGTCTAACCTGTTTGCAGAAGGCTATGGATGACAGTGAAATAACAAAATCAATGTAAAGTGACCAGGTTTTAATATTGGTAAAGTGGGACACCTTTAATGGGGGGTGGACGGGGTGGTAGAGGGGGTATATTCCCTTCCTGTTCTCTGGCCGTTCCTAGCTTGTCGTGCTTTCTTTCTAAAAATCGGTACTTTTTGAAAAATGCCACGGGACACAGGAAAAATTGTTTAGAATTGAGACTGTCCTGCCAAAAGCAGGATGTCTGGTCACTTATGGATTAAGCCTCTAGTGAATCCCTTCTGACTGTAGTCCTGGAATGTGAATAGATTTGTCATCAGACAGAGAGCATTGGAATGTCAATTATGGCAGATGTAGTTGGTTGCAATGTAATACTTACCATTTGATCTCCCTTTCAACCCATTTTTTTTGGGGGGGGGGGAGCATCACTGCCTCTGGTGGTCGTGGGCACTACCCAGTGCTGCTCCTGAGAGCCGCCGCTGCATTTGAACCGCCAAGCTCGCAGACCGCAGTCCTGCACTCAACCACTTAGTCCACCGGGGCTCAGCTCTCCACCTATTTTTAAGTTGATGCTGTTTTTCCTTTGTTTTACTTTCTTATCGGTTGAGATTTCCCTAAGTTTTATTTTGCTATTGTTGGGTTTTTGTTTGATTCTGCTTTGGTGCATTTTCTCTATATGAAATCCAGGAGCGGTCTCTCTATAGAGCCAGGTGGATTACTAATTGTCCAGGGCTGTGGTAGGGGAGCGAGGGGAAACGGGGAGCTAAGAAGAAGCAGGAGATGGAAAGTTCCTGACATCGATCGTGTGGATGATCGTACAACGTTTCTTAATATGACTGAATGATTAAATTGCACCGTATATGAATGACATGCCAATAAAAAAGTAGTGATCTAATTATAGTATAGACTAGATCACCTGAAAATGCCATTATTTGGCTGCTGTAACCTACCAACTTCAGAATGCTCAACCTACCAGCTGGGACACTGATTTCAAGAGTCTGGATGTGGGACAGTAATAGTTCATTTTCAGACTCCTGAAACTCATGCCATGGGTAAGCATGGCTTTTGCTTATTCTACAAATGAGAAGCACTTTGAATCTGTTCCTGATGATCGAGAATTTCAAGAACTCTGGATGGTTTGCACTTGATTTGTAGCCATAAGGTTAGTGGTGGGAACCCATCGTTTCAGGCTACAAAAAAAATCCTCAAATCTCAAACATAATTCAAGGAGAACATCTATTATATCTTACCTAGGACAAAGGCAAAGACATGATTCAGATAATGGAGAACATTATCATGAGGTCATAACACCATCCAAGGGTTTACAGAGAATCAGAGGCTTCAATAGAACATGAGAGGACAAAGGAAAATGTCACAGAAGTGTGATTGGCAACAGATCAATACATCACAGTTGCAAGTGGGACTATAGGTATGGAAATAGGACCATGAGTGGAACGTGTACATTATGGTAGACTGAAGAATTTATGAGATTGGTATAGTGCTTTCTGACCAAGCCAGTCAGGGAAGGACTAATGCCTAATGAATATGGGACCCTAGAATGGAAATCCCCATCAAAGACACACCCAGGCAAGCTCCTGAGGGAGATTGCCTCTCCCTGGGATAGCAATGGGGGGTGGGGGGGAATGGGGTAAGGGTGGTAATCTACTTTCTGATGCATTCTGCCTGAAGGTAAGCCTTCACATTCCTGGTTAATGGTCAGAGGAATTCAATGAAGGTTTGATCCAAGTGGGGCCTCTACAAATGGATTTAGGGTATTTGCTGTTACTTGTAGCTTTCTGTGAACCGAGTGCTTAAAACATAAGCTCAAATACAATCAGAAGATAGACCTGGTGATCTTTATAGAGGGTAGCCAAGAAAACCTGATCTCCAAGCCCCAAATTCAATGCATGCCCACAGGGCGTGGTAGACACGTCCACGTGGCTTTCTGAGCTTTTAAATCTTTACAGGAGACAACCTCAGCTCTCTTTTCAGAGCAGCTGGTGAGCTTGACCACTGACCTTTAGTTAGTAGCCCAACACTAAACCCACAATGCCACCAGAGCTCCTTTAAGAAAATCTGACAGAGCTCAGTTATACCCTGTCACATATGGGCTTATCGTGAGTCAGAATTAAAAAAGAGGTTTTTAGTGTTATTGAGAATTTCAAATAAGTGTGAACATGCTAAGAAATCTGTGAAATTGAGATTTGGGGAAACTACACAATGGCAGTGAGTTTGTTGGTTGTTGGTGTGTTTGTTATATATATAACACATATATGTGTTAACATATATATTGGTTGTTGGTGTGTTTGTTATATATAAGATATGTTATGTGTTATATATATAACACTCACACACACACATATATATAAAAAACACTGGTAGCAAAGTGGTTAATTAGGTACCTGGCCCTTAACCAAAAGGCAGCAAAGCAAACTGTGGTAGTCATGTACTTATGTTAATTTTATAATTGAAATGTAGGGTGGAGTCTGGCCTGTTAATCAGGAGAAAGCCATTGAGTAGCTGATGAGGCCTCTGTGTGGGCATGGCTTTCACCTGAGACTCCAGGGAAATCTTGTGAAGATGAGAAGCTATCTTCCCCAGTTGTTGGAAGTTAGTTTGAGAGATGATTAACCACAGGCAACACAGAATGGCGGCGGCTGGGAGGCTAGAGTGGCCGGTGGAGAGACCACACGGCTTAGCCCTGGTGAAGACAGACCTCTGAAGCTGGAGTGGCATGCTGTTGATGAACTTGAGCCCTGGAATCGAGGAGCCATGGGGAGACCCCTGCCAGCGCCAGAATTCTGCACCCACTGCTCTGTGACTTCCTGAGTCGGAAGCAGACTTTATAGACTGATTTTGGGCATATGGGTTATTATTGGACTTATGACTTTGCACTGGACTGGATTGGGATGCCTTCTTAGGGTCACATTTCTTTTGTATATAAACCCTTTCCTTATACCTATATGCGTGTCTCTGAAATTTATTCCTCCAGTCTATCCGGACTAACACACAAACCCACTAGTGGCTCATAGGAGAATAGACCTGCGGATCTACAGATTAGAACAGCTTATGGAGCATTTCTGCTCTGTCATGTGGCATCATCATGAGTCAGAATCGACTCCACGATACAGAACAATGACAAAGGATGATATGTGTAAAGTACTGAGCCATCTGGCACCCCATAGGTGCTCAGAAGAATTGAGTTCTGAGTGTTATCACAATTACATCTATAGTGTCAGCATGGTTGACCATTATAAGAGCATATGATGCGTAATCTTTTGCCATTATTTCACTTACTGTCAAATTACCTAAAAACCAAATTCCAGTGCATTTAACTAACTGACATGCAAAAAGCACATCGCACATGTGTAAAAGATTGTATTGCATGATTGAGAAGCCCTGTTGGCCAGTGGTTGTCTGTTGGGTTCATAAATGCAAGGTCAGAAGTCCAAAACCACCAGCCCTGGCTGCAAGGGGGAGAGAGAGAGAGAGAGAGAGAGAGAGAAGAAACTTTCTATTCCCTTCAAGAGTTACAAGCTCAAGAACTCCCAGAGGTATTTCTACTCTGTCCGATAGGGTCTCTTTGAGTTTGCATGACTTGATGATGGCAGTGAGTTTGATTTTAATTTTTATTGCGTCATTAAGGGAACAGTGGTTGAAATGCTCATCTGTTAACAGGAAGGCTGGCGATGTGAATCCATCAGTAACTGGGAGAAAGATGTGGCAGTCTGGTTCCATAAAGACCACGACCTTGGAAACCCTGTGGAGTAGTTCTGCCCTTTCCTATAGGGGTGCCTATGACTTAGAACCAGTGACAACAGATTGATTTGGTTTCCTTTTTAGTGCATTACTACATACACATTAATCGAATAGAGTGTTTCCCAATGTGGGTAAGACCATCCCCAAGGGTGGGGTGTGGGTGTGGGTGGAGCACTGGACTGACCCAGGGATGACTGAAAAAGCAGATACCTACACTTTATCCTGTTTACATTACCATGCGCTATAGTACAAAAGCATTTTAATTCCAGGGCAGCTCTGACTAATCTTTTTTTTTCTGGAGGAGTGATAGAGCAAATCCATTTAGAAGCCCAAATTGTTTATAAAAACCTAAATTGTATATAAAAAATGTAGTAGTGAGGGTTTTGGGGTTTTTTTTTTTTTTTTGGTTGTGACTGGGCAAAGATGTCTGTGCACAGATGCCTATCTTGGGGTAACCTGTAGAAACCATCTTCTATGATTAATTAAGGAGACATCAGTATCCATAAACATGGAGACTTTTCAAGAACGAGATGCTGAGCCTATGATTATGAACACTATAACCAACATTTCACTTCTTATTTATAGGTATTCTTTTTAATCATTGACAATTCATTAAAACCCCTGTAAGTCATTTCCTCTGTAATGTAACGTAATAACTATTGCTGTTGTTAAATAGAGAAAACTGTGTGAAGCAACTGACCAATGGCGAGATGAGTCTATTGGCTGAGACTCAGCTATCCACCTGGCCCGCAGGTGTCTGTGTGGCTTGGTGGGTGTTTTAAAGAGCTCACCACAGTTTTTCAAATCTGTTTTCTGTAGCTCCTTTGCACCAATCACATCAACAGAGCAAGTCATCTAAATCCTCGACGTTTTGACCTCCAGAGACAGGAGGTTGGGTGATTTCCTTGGCAGTTTAAAGCTAAGTCAGTAATCAAGGTTTGCAAGGATATCTCAACTATCTCCTTACCCAATCCCATCCTTAAAGGGCATCCAATCTACTAGGAAGCAGAGGAATCCTTTTTCCCTTCAGGAATGTATTCATTGTGACCAGTGAAATATAATGAATTCTAATTCAGATTTGTTTGTTCTTCTGGCCATTGGTGGCACTTGTCTGTATTTTTCACCAGTACCATAATGAAAATATATGTATTTTGAAAGTAAATTACTGTCTTGAAATATCGCTATTTCCCAGGCCTTTCAAAATACATCTATAGTCCAAATAAAATAATTTTTTTTTCAAATTGGAAGTTTCCCTATAAAATCATAGGTGGTGGAGTGGTTACGGACTGCGTGTGATCTGTGAACTGCCCAGTTCGGAATCCCCAGCAGCTCCGTGGGAGAAAGACTGGGCTTTTTACTCCCATGAACAGCTATCATCTTGGAAAGCCCCAGGGGAGAGCTCGGAGTCAGCGTTCACTTGATGGCAGCACGTTTGGTTTTTAGATATCATAGACAGTTTACACCATGTCAAGTTCATCTTCTCTCTGGTACTCCTCAAGGACTCATTCCTTTTTCTTTTTAAATAAGAGGAAACATAATACTAGACAGGTTTGCAGTTGCTTGAAAAAATATATATATATTTATATATACACCAAGGCATATATTTGACCAGATGTACTTCCTTAGCTTCATTTTGCTCTGTGATCTCTGCGAATCAAATCGGAAGCCACGGCCATCAAGTTGATTTCAACTCAGAGCAACCTTTTAGAGGGTTTCTGAAACAGAAAATTTTAAAGGGAGCAATCTGCTACATCTTGCTCCTAAGAATGGGTGGGTGGGCTCGAGCCAGAAACCAATAAGACTGACAAAAGGGCACAAGGCATGGTCAACATCTCTTTATAGACTCTACACTTTGCTGTTGAGTTGATTCTAACTCACAATGATCCTGTAGGAGGGGGTAGAGTTTCCAAGGAGTGAAAAGTCTTTATATATGCAATCCCTATTGTGTTAGTCCGGGTTGACTAGAGAAACAAATTGATGGATATTCACATGTGTATAAGAAATAGCTTTATGTACAAGAGCAATTGAATTTTGAGAAAGCATCTCATTCCAGTCCAGATCAAGTCCATAAGTCCTGTATTAGCACCTATGTCTGACACCAGCCTATAAAGTCCTTGTCAACCTCACCAAACACAAGCAATGATGCCAAATGCAGGAAGATCACAGACGAGTGGATGGGAAGTCTTGAGGATCTGGTGGTAATAGAAGCATCTCAGTTCTGGCAGGGATCTTCACATGGCCTCTCCAGCTCCCAAGGCTTTAGAATAGTTCTATGTGTTTTAGCAGCTGCAAATGTCTCCCAGGGAGTGTGCCAACAGTGTGTGTGTGTGTGTGTGTGTGTGTGTGTGAGAGAGAGAGAGAGAGAGAGAGAGAGACTCCTGCCTCCAAGGAGGAATACCAGAGTTCCCAGAATCCTCAGAAAAAGGCCATGCCCACACAGAGGCCTCATTGGCTATGACCTGATTGACAGGCTACACTCCACCCCTTTACTCCTAATCCTCCTAAATTGACAAATGATTATATTAACTACTACAGCTATATTCCTATATTTTCAACTTCATATCTAAAGTTTCCCCCTAGTGTCCCCCTAGTTTCCCCTTAAATGTTACTGTAGTGTCACCCTGCCTATTACATTGTTAGTATTTCTAACAGTTACAGTCTTGTACATTTGTGTGTTGACTGTGCTACTTCCCATATAATGGGCTGAAAGTTACCAGTGTAGATCATTACTGGCTGCAAAACCCCTTTCATTTCCCATCAGGCATTTAGATTCCAAAATGGTAGCTAAAAAAGAGGACCACTCCTTTCATGGATTCTTGCATTCTTGCTTCTCTCATTAGATCCAACAGATTAGACTTGCTGGGATGCCCGGCAGCACCTCTTTGTCTCACTTACAAATTTCTCTTGGTCTTGTCCACTGTAGTCTTCCCTCCTCCTAATTCAGTTTGGCCAAGTCCCAGGTACCTTTGTTCACTGCACTTTCTCTGGATTGTTTTTCCTACATCTTTGCCCTGTTGTTGCGAAGTAACGATGTGAATTCACTTGCATTAGCGTACGAGTTTGGAAACACCCTGTCCAACCCTCAATCTCTTCATCTGTAAACTGTAGGTTCTACGGGAGCCTTCCTTTGATGCTATGGGATAAGTGTTAGGCTGCTAACCAGAAGGTCCACAGTTAAAAACCACCAGCTTTTCCTCAGGAGAAATGCAGACTCAGGGCAAGGTTGGTTGGCTTGTTTGGGTCTAAGTGTGCCTTACTGCCTGACAGTCAGCATGCAGTTCAGAGCAGCCTTTTCCCGTGTGGTTGCTTGTATTGGTTGTTTGGTTTTCTTACCTCTTTCAGGCTTCTTGTTCTTTGGCTTGTCTTCATTAACTGCTTCTGATGATTGAGCACTTAAAATAGGCTGTTAAAAATGGTGTCACATTCCTATGTTTGACTTGTTGAGTTAGATATAATCGCTTTGAAATAAAGTCTTCTGTGGTTATTGTGAAGGGTCTTCCAAGAGGTTGGAGGAAGATGGAATGGAAAGGTGGTGGAACTTTTCCAGGGACTTTTTGAAGTCCCTTCTATTTCTGGTCTTTGTTTTAGGGGTCCTGAAACACGGGTTCTCAGCGAGAACATGAAGCCAAATCTCGGGTAGTTCCATTGAGAGGACAAAGCGGCGCACTGGCTCTACCTCGTTTGTGGTCGTCAGCCTCTGTTGTCTATGTGACGTCGTCACAGCCTCTACAAATCAGCATTCGGTTTCTCCTCATCTCCATCTGAGACTTCCCAGAGGCTTTCCCCAGGAAAGATAGTGAAAGGAAAAGGCTTCTATTTCTGCTCTCCTACCTTTATTTATCTATTTTTGTCCTTATTTATTTACATTGTGGTCATTGGATAGCTATCATTAAATTCAAATTGAGTTTGGGATTTCTCTATTTTAAAGGTGTGCAGCCATTCCAAAAATCCAAACCAAGCTCAGTAGTACAGTGTAGAACTGCCTCTCTAGGTTTCTCAAACTACAATGCTCAATGGAGCCAAAAGACCTTTGTCTCTCCCTTAAAGCAGCTGGAAGGTTCAAATTGATGACTTTATGGTTAGCGTCCAATAGGTGAAGTACAAAGAGGCGCTTTGTTTATCTATTTTTGTCCCTCGTTTGTGGCTCTTGGGCCTTTGCTGTCTATATGACGTCAGGGCCTCTACAAATTACCAGCCTTCAGTTTCTCTCAGCAGAGAGGTGATGTCATCAACTGGAAGTGAGAGGTAAATGGTGAGAGATGATCTGAAACTGCAAAGCTGAGGAAGCCAGGAAACCTCTCTGTTTCACCAAGGGGCAGTGAGGCCAGATTCCAGAGCTGTTATCAAATCAATTCTATCATACTATATCAAGGAAACAATATGTTCACTAAGAACAGACAGGAGGAAGTGTGCATGGAATCTTAAAGAAAGAAAAAGCCAATATTTGGAGCCAAGTTAATCAAATACTGCCTTGGGAAGAGAGAGGGTTGCATACTGAGTTGATCACATGCAGGAATTATGGACACTGTGGGCCAGAGGGTGAGAATAGCTTTGATTTTCATGTGTTCTGCATCAGCGAGCCCCTAACCCCCACCTCTCTCTCTCTCTCTCTCTCTCTCTCTCTCTCTCTCTCTCTCTCTTGGCCTTCCGACCAACAGAAGCAATCTTCTGAAAAGTCACCCAGGCTCTGAGCACCTTCCTAGCCCCTGAGAACTGGATGCTCTTTAGAAACGGAGTTTGCTCCATTTGAAGTCTGACTTAGTGCCAGTCCCTTGCAGAGCCAGGCTGTGTGAGGTCTCATACACTTGGTCGATAAGAAAGAGTCTCTTTAAGAAGAAGTATAGAAAGCAGCAGATAGAAAGGTATTGGCCGGGACCCAGGGAAGTGGGCAGGGGCCCGGAACCTTCAAGTTGTCTTGGACGTGGAAAAGCGGTGATAGTTGGATGAGCAGCTGTCTCAAGAAGACCCATCCGCTCTGGGTGCTCCATACTTTGAAATTAAGGGCCAGACCCAGGGGACACAGAGGCCCCTCATGGTGACCCTCTCCCCCTGCCACGGCACTAACAACCTTGATAGTGAAAGGTAACAAAGGCATGGCTTTTCATACTGTTTCTTAAAAAGATGTTGCGTCCTGCTCTCCCTGACTAATACAACCCCTCCCTTCTTAATGCTTTCTTCGCTCATGTTCTGTCTTCTGAGGGGATGTCGCCGTGTGAGAGGTAAGGATTGAGAAGTGAAAAGAAGGAAGCCACAAGTCGGCCCCAAGCAGACTCCAGTCACACAGAAAGGGAACAGTGCCAGTGGCGAGGAGGAGGAGGAGGAGGAGGAGGAGGAGGAGGAACCCTAGGAGGCCTGGCGGCCGGTGTGGGTTGGAAGGAAGCAGGTGAGCCAGGAGTGGCCCTGGCGTTGCAGCGCCCCTTGAAGGAGTGGAAGAGAATGATGTGTATAGCTTAGCCTGGAGCAGTGGTTCTCCATCGTCCTCCTGCTGCGACCCTTCCATACACTTCCTCATGTGGTGGTGACCGCCCCCCCCCCCCCCCGCCAAACATAAAATCATTTTCGTTGTAGAGGCTGGAATGGAATCCAATTGTTTCTTAAAGGAGACTGACAGGCAAGTTACAAGGTTAAAATGGATCCTAACGTGTATACCTAGAAAGCGAGAGGTCACATCCACTGCACAGAGACTGGAAATGGAACGTTGCAATACATTGGGCTTGTGTGGCAGTGTCAGGGAAGCAGTGGACTGTTAACCACAAAGTGGGATGTTCAAACTCACTCGCTGCTTTGAGGAAGGAAATGTAAGCTCTCTGATCACGCTAAAGGTCTGCAGTCTCAGAAACCCTACATAGGCTTCTTATGAGCTGGAATGGACCTGATGGCATGGAGTAAGTATACTGGTGTAGTGGGACTGTCCCTTTGTTAAGTCAGGGAGACCAGTGAGTTAGAACAGACAATTATTAAAATACCTCCTCTGCCATCCGGTACAGCAGTCCCCATGGCAAATTAAACTTACATTAATTAAAAGCATATAAAATGCAATATTCAGTTCCTTCGTGGCACTTCCCACGTGGCAAGAGCCTAATTGCTCACATGGCTAATGGTCCCTGAATTGGACAGGCAGGTGCATGGAACTGCCAGCATTGCAGACGTGTCTGTTGGGTAGAGGGGCCCTAGACAGAGAAGGGTCCAAAGGAGAGGTGGGGGGAGAGAAGGACAAGAAATATTGTACCCTAGATTTATCTACCAATCAAAATTCTATACATATTAAGGAAATCTTAAGTGAGAATACGCGCTTCTGGAGAATCATTCAACTCAAAACAACCCTCTCAGACGACGTAGAACCGCCCTTCCCCATGGGTTTCTCATGCTTTTTCTTCCAAGACGTAGTGTGTTAGTCTGGGTAGACCAGAGAAACAAATTCATAGACACTCGTGTGTATAAGAAAGAGCTTATCAGTGATGCCCCCCCCCCAAAATAAAGAGCTTATATAGCTAAAAGTAATTGTACATTAAGAAAACATCCCAGCCCAGTCCAGATCAAGTCCATAAGTCCGACATTAGCCCAAATGTCTGATACCCATCTACAAAGTCCTCTTGAGATTCACGAAACACATGCAATGATGCCTAATACAGGAAGACCACAGGCCAGTGGGTGGGAAGTCTTGTGGACCCAGTGGCATTGTAAGCATCTCAGCTCTGGTGGGGGTCTCCCTGTGGCTTCTTTAGCCCTGAGGCTCTGGATGTCATCAGTCTGTCTCCATGGGGCTTGTCAATTGTCCCACCTACAATGGGCTATTTATCTCCTTAACACCTCCAAATGATGTCTGTGATCTGATCGACAGGCTAAACTCCATCCTTTCACTCTTCAGCATCAAATTGACAATAGATTATGTAATTACCACAGGTAGTGAGTGCTCAATAAATATTTTTGAGCAGTGTGGGACTGTGGCCCGTGGGCTTGGCATTTCAGATCCAGCGGTGACTCTCAGGAGCAGCACTGGGTAGCGCCCACAACCACCAGAGGTCCTCCCCCCCCAAAAAATATTTTTGAGCAAAATAAATCAACAACAATGCTAACATTCCAAATAAATTCTTGGTGAAATAAAAGTAATTGGAACAATCTGAGCAAACTTGAAAACAGATATGCTAAGACATCTAGATCAAAACATTGATCATACCGAGGAAATGCTGATGAAGTGAGAATAAGCAGAATGGAAATAAAAATGTATAGATCTATAAGAAGTCAATAAAGAAACCTAAAATGTAAAATTGAAGCAAAATATTACACAATTCAACAGGTGAGTATGACGGCCATTATAAAAAAATGCCTGATCAAATCTTACTGATCAATAGCCCAACTGCTGACCTCAGACTCCACCATCATGTTTGACTCACAAGCCATTACAAAGGACCCTTATGTTGGCCAGGCTAGGGATGCTCGTAATAGGTCACTTTGAATCAAGGCCCCCTATCAGAGTCCTTGCTTTGGAAGTCCTGTACTGTCATAGCTCTGGACTGAAGTAGCTCTTGCTTTTTCTCTTCCATTACCTTCTGTGACTCTTCCTAGACAGTCCTCATTTGTCTGTCCCCTGGACCTCTTCCTTTTCCTATACAGGCACTTCCCCCAGTGAATCTGTCTTGGTATCTGCTTCTTGCTGGATCCAACGTATCTTAGAGAGAAATCCTGTAGAGATGAAAAGAGAATTGAGACTATACTAGTCCTATTATTCCAAACACAGCACAGAGAAAATTTTTTTAAAAAGCATGTTGTTGTTGTTTGAAAAAGTAGTTTAAAAATATTGAGGTAAAACTAAGGTGCTATAGAATACTTCTAATAGAGCTTCTGATAGAAGAGAGAGTGACTGGTGGAGAGGAAGGATTAGAAGATATAGTAGCTGATCATTTTTAGAATCAGAGCACTAAAGAAAGAATGTGCTTCTAAGTGTAGACTAGGATATGAAACTATAAATCTAATTACAGATGTTCTATGATGAACTGGAAGAATATCAATGAGAATGACTGCTACTTAAAAAGAGAGAGAGAAGATAAATTATCTGCAAAGGATAATCATTTGACTGACAGAAAACTTCTTATTAGCAACAAGAGTTGCCAGAATGCTGACAATTAAATCGTTACATGGTCAAGGAAAAATAGCCGACCATCTAGAATTCTGTAGCAAGCTCTCTTATTACCGCCTGACAAAAGGCGTAGTGTGTTTAATAGCTCGTGCTATTCCTCTTCCATGACCTTCCTGAATGACTTAGTCCAAAAGTTCTTAGGTGGTGGAAGAACACGGGTGTGCAGGGGAGGGAGGGAGGTCAGATATTCATTGGACCAAGAGGTTCTCAGAGCTGCAAGAGAGTGAAGTGAGTGTTCAGGTCATGGAGGGAGGCTGTTGAAGAGCGCTCCCACATGGAAGAGAAGTGGTCATGTCAGCTTTCAGAAAATGGTTACCTACAAAGGGGTCGATCAGACGAGAAAATGCTAATGATAATAGTGTTGTACCTGAATTGGAGATCATAGCATCACCTTAGGGTTTTAGATGGTTAGAGAGAGAGAACGATATGCACACATGTTTAGCTGTCCACTTAGTGGTATGGGGAGCAGTCGCAGCCCAATAGCTCTGAGCACACTGTAACTTGGACTTGAGCAACGCTGACATAATGCGTATATTTTCTTCCTCATGCACAAGGCATCCTTCTTGCATTTAGGAATATATAAGACAGCACTTTAGTATTATTCTGGTGGGGGCTGTGCAGCAGGGGTAGGGGAGGACACTGCATTTTAAAAGGCCTGCCTTGTGTTTTTACCTACCTACTATAATTTTGTGTTTTCTTTCTTTCTTTTTGTTTTTTAAATAATTTTATTGGGGGCTCTTCCAGCTATTTTAACATTCAGTACATCATCTGTATCAAGCACATTTGCACACGTTTCCACATTCACTTCCAAAAATTTTCCACTTGAGCCCTTGGTAAAAGCTCCTCTTTCCCCTCCCCCCCTTTTCAAAAATTAATCATTTTATTGGGTACTCATACACCTCCCCTCACGATCCATACATACATTATTTCTTTCTTTCTAGCTCCTTGCATTCTCACCCAGGGCTCTCAATCCTGTTAGTTCCAATCATTCTCCACTCCATTTCTAATGTTCAACTACACCTCACTCTGAAGAATCTGGACAGTCCACCCTTTTGGAACTTTATTTTCTGTTTCAGATCTTTCCCTAGATTTAGATCTCAGAGATTTTTTTCTCTTGCCTGCCCCCGCCTCCCAACACAGAGCTGTTAAAAATTTAAATCGGATAGTGAATTGTCCACAAAGATGATATTCTATATCCTACATTGGTGAGTAGCAACTACAGCCTTAAAAACTGGTGAGCAACCATGTAAAGTACAAGTATTGGCTTCTCCCTGACCACAGGATAGAAAAGTAATCAAAAATAAAATGATATAGAAACAGTGAAATTGTTCATTATGATTTTAAGATGAGAAGAATTAGATGGTGCCTGGCTGCCATTACCAACTATTCTAAAAAGGACACACTAGAAGGTCCTTGACAGAGTGGAAGACGTGGACCCAAACTCAAAATTATAGAAGAACCCAGATGAGGATGGGAGGACACTCAAGATTCAGGTCCTAGGTCACCTTTCAGGTCTGAAATGGAATTCACCTTTATGGCTCAATTTTCAGCCAGATAATAGGCAAGTGCAGCGGTTCTCAACCTGTGGGTGGTGACCCCATTGGAGATTGAATGGTCCTTTCACAGGAGTCACCGGATTCATAGCAGTAGCAAAATTAAAGTTATGAAGTAGCAAAAAAAATGATTTTGTGGTTATGGGGGGGGGGGGATGGTCACCACAACATGAGGAACTGTATGAAAGGGTCACAGCATGAGGAAGGTTGAGAATGAGTGGGCTAGTGTATGTGGGGAACAATAACACCAGTGAGATTTCCACAGCTCAGAATAACCAACCACCCTGAGACCAAATGGGCAACATTGACCCAAGGACAATATTGAAGTGGGTTGGGAATGAAGGACTGGAAACAAGAAACACAGGGAGGAAGTAGGCCAAGTGATGATACAATTGAGAGAATTGCAACGAGTGTGATGAAACAAAAGGTGTATGAACTTTCAAGTGGAAAACGGATGACCTGTTCTGTAAACCTTCACTTCATTCACAATAAGATTGACATATGCGTGTGTGTGTGTGTGTGTGTGTGTGAGTGTGTGTATCAGATCCAAAAAGAACCATTAGCTGGTTTCTCATTGCATTTTGAATTGAATCCCACCTCTTCCTCTGGGAGCTGCTTCAGCCTCTCTTCCTAGTGCACTTCCCTCCCTTTCTACGTGACAGCCACCAGGTGTTTGTTCTCCCGTCCTCACACCTTGGAACTTTGTCCAACTATTCCAGGCCCTTTGCTCTGCCCAGCATGCTCCTTACACACATGCCTTGTTTCTTCTCCTACTTGAAAGCTTAGTTTCCATGCCACATGTCTGTAAGGGGAGCTCAGAAGTTCTACTGCTAGTTTTATATCACCCCCTTTATCTCTATCAATTGGACCTGCACATTTTAATATTTTGCCATTTAAAAATTGCCATTTAATAAGCTCTTAATATTCATTGAGATTTGCTTTATGGAACATAATATGGTCTATCTTGATAGATGTTTCATGCACACTTGAGAAGATTGTGTATATAGTTGATTACTAGTGCAATTCAAGTTTTACACATGCTTCATAATTCTCCATGTCTTTCCCAATTGGTGATCAAAGGGTATTGAAATTTCTTACATTAACTATGAATTTCTCTTGTTCTCCTTGCAGGTCTATCAGTTTTTGCTTCACATATGCTAAAGCTCTGGGAAGGACATACATACGTAAAATTATTATCTTCGTTTGATGTGTTGGGCCCTTTATTATTATTAAATGTCTAACATTGAAGACCTTAAATGGAAATATTTTTTCCTTTAGCGTCTGGTGCCTTACCAGTCTCTAAATCCCCAAGGAGAAGAGTGTGGCCCCCTCACGGTATCGTCCACTGCTCATTTCCATTCTCAGCATTGTGGCTTCAGTCAGTATTGGGGGACGAAAAAAAATGAATGAGGGCATTGTGAGACAACAATCACTCATAGAATCTTATTTTCTGAGGAATTTCAAGAAGAGTAGAGTTTGATGTGAAATCATAACTCCTTTGGACAAGATTCTACTTCAATGAACTTATAACCATCTAGGCTAGCTTTGGCTTCTGTCTTTTGTCCCAGCAAGAAGATTTTTAAAAATTCTACTATAGAAAAAAATCTAGGCTGGAAAATCATGTATATGTAATCTGCCATCACTGAAGTCCTACTCCACTGGGGTCAAAAATACCAAACCTGCATCAGAGAACTGGTGAGGGAGGGGGTGTATGTGTGAATGGAACTAACTCCACCATGTAAGACACTGGGACAAGGGTGCAAGAAGCCCTTGGAACCCCTAGGAGATGAATCACAGGTAGAATAAGGATGGGGGGGGTGTTGGGGTGAAGCAGTCCCATAGATTTCCCAAAGACAGAGCCATGTTGGGACACCAGGGAGAAGTACCCCAGATTCTGGTAAACATGGAGCTATGAGGCTATGGGTCGGTAGGCTCTAGATGATATGGGGCCATGAATGTTAAACCGAGGAAGGAAACCATAGCACATTTGGAAGAAACAGGGGATTCTCATGAGCATAGTAGCCTCATAGGTGACTGCTCTGCTGTCTTGTGGAGGATGGGCAGGAGGACCGTGAACTTGGAGTAGGCAGAGGCTGTACCACAGAAGGTTCCACACTCAGGCAGTGGCAGGGGTAAGAGGGAGGGCAGATAGTTTGACACATATAGGACAGCTTGTATCAATAGTGCTTGTTGATTAAAGGCAGAAGGACAGAGAAGACGAGGGGCAGGAAGTTAGAGCGCAGCAAAGAGAGGACAGACATCTGCCGCCTAGACTCCCTGCTAGTGCTTCTCACAAGGATAAAAAATTCAAGAACCAGACTCTTTTTTTTCCCTTCAGTTTGATTATTATAATTATCATTTTTATTGGGGGCTCTTACAACAATCCATACATCAATTGTATCAAGTACTTTTGTACATATGTTGCCATCCTCGTTTCCACAATATTCTCTACTTGAGCCCTTGGTGAGAGCTCCCCTTTCTCCTCCTTCCTCTCCCACCCTCATGAATTGTTGATCAATTATATGTTGTTATTATTATTCCATATCTTATACTGTCTTCACTTACATGTCTGTTATTTATCCCTTTTTTTGGGGGGGGGGAAGGGATATACATCCAACCTTGTGTTGGGTTCCGCCTGCCTTCTCCCCAACCATCCCACTACTCCCATGATAATTCTAATCCCATTATGGTTCCTGTGGGGTTTATCTGTTCTGAATTCCCTGTGACCAGAGCTCTGATCTGTACTAATGTGTGTCCCCTGGTATTATTATTATTTTTAACAACAGTGTTATTTACATATAATTTCACATGTCATGTGCTTTAATAGTTAGGTCATATCATCAAGAGTTGCACAACCATAGCCACAGTTAGTTCCTGAACATTTTCTTCCTGCTCTCCCAGCTGCCCCTCCCCATTTCCCTCTCACCTTACCTCCACACCCCCAAGGAGCCATTAATCAATCCAGTTACTCTCTCTATAGATGCACCCATCCAGGGTTACATATAGTAGAAAACAACCCAGAGTTATTTTGTGTGAAACGATATGAAGTGCATGGCGAGAAGCATTTAATTCTGATGGTATAGCACTAAAATATTTTCCTTGTGCAAATAAGTTTTATTTCTTTTTTGTTGGGGGAGGATTTTCCGGGGGGGAAAAACATCAGAAAGCCTGGTAGACACATTTTAAACAAACTGTGACACTTGGGCAAATCATTTTTAGAAGTGTTAATTTTACCCCGGAAAATGGAAGCTATTGAGACACTCAAAATAGCTTTGGAATCATGACTGTGATAGAACCCTTTGCAGTCTTAGTCCCAAGTTCCCAATGAACACTAAAGCTGAAAAATGTCTAATCTATAAACCTGTAAGAGCTACAGGGACCGGAGCACAGGTCTAGTTTCTCTAGAAACTGGAGAACCAAACTGCTGTACTGACATCTGCTCCTTAGGCAACCTGGAGAGGCCCTCCACCAAACCGGTTCATTTCATCGTAGCCTGAAAAGTTAATTAATTTGCCCTATAATTTGTCCCAATACAACAGAGACACAGACATATTAGTAGAAAAAGAACATGTGCTTTGAAACTCTTGAGTGTGCTACTGACCCAGACAGAGTCAGGGAGCAAGGATAAGCCCCCTACACATCCTCTTGAGCAATGCCAGTACCTTCTAAGACACAGGACATGGCAAACCACATTGTAACTTGGAGCACAGATAATTCGCTGGCACAGACCCGACGGAGCAAATCGCGTGTGAAGGGCGGTCCGGTGCCCGACGCGTGGCAGCTGCTGTTTGGCAAGCACAGGGAAGATGAACAAAACGAGGATTCACTGGAGCACCATGGCGTGTCTCCCGCTCACTAGGAACTCGCAGCTGCTCCCAGGCCAGCCGGGCCCAGATCTGGGCGGAAAGAGGCTGTTCTTTTTGGCAAGGAATACACTGTACCTTGCAAATCTCTGAGGCAGGGACGCTAAGAGCAACTGGGCTGTCGAATAGCCCCGCGCAGCTGGGAGGGAGAGCAGCCACCCAGAATCCACAATGATCTCTCTAGGCTGTGGGGACAGGCGGGACTCACTCTGGTAGAATCTAGTAAGGGGAAATAAGAATCGCAATAACAGAGCAAGCGAGCAACCCCAAACTGCCCAAGCCCAGCTGGACAGGTTGTGGCTAACGAGAACCAGATGGGGCAAAAAACCAAACCAAACCAAAGAGTGTTCTTCATTATCTCATTACGAATCCACAGTATACAATGAAGGTGCTGGGGAAGCTAAAATGGTTTTAAGCTACATTAATAACAGTTTGGTGTTCAGGGCTAGGAGAGTGACAGGTCTTTCCCCACTCTGTGCTGATAAAAGAGAGGGTCTCCGTTTGAACATTCTACATGGCTAAGATTTATTAAATGCTTGACATGTGTCAGATAATGGCCTGAATACTTCACATGATTCCCTGGAATGCAGACAAGCCTTCGGCATACCTTCTTGGGCCTCTCATTTTGATGGGCAAGGACACTTATCACTTAGACTGGGCCAGCAACAGTCAGACCACAGTCAGATTCAGGTCCATATGACCAAAATGATAATGAGAGACAGGAGTCCTCAAGGGACACTGTTGAAAAACTGGGTCTCAATATGAGAGGGAGCTGGGTTGGGAGGGTTTAAGCAGCCCAATGCGCGAGGAACCGAGGAAGAGCAAAAGTGTCCAACAAGAAAAAGAACCTTAGCAGTCCTTGGAAGCCACAGAGAAGAGATAGGCCCTGCAGCATAACTCAGGAGAGTAGGATACAATCAATGCGAAGAATGAGAATGTAGCTGCAAGTCTACTTAAAGATGAGTTTTCCACTCACAACAACCTTGCTGTGGTTTGCAGCTGCCATAGGGTTGGCCCCGACATTACCTGGCAGCCATGCCGATGACAGGTTGGGCAACAGACCGTAGTGATCCATTGGGTTTTCATCAACTGATTTCTCTGATAAAAACAGATACTACACTTGATCTTAGAGAAGCTGAAAGGCCAAGAAGCGATTCAACTGATTTTCTGAAGTAGATTGCCAAGCCTTCCTTCCTGGTTGGGCTTAGTCTAGAAGCTCTCCTGAAAACTGCACCATGTCATAATTGCCTGCAAGCCTCCACTGATAAGACAGGTGGGCTCATGACTTGCATTGGCTGGAAAGAAAACCCTGGTCTCCAGTTTCTAAACTGAGTAAACTACCAATGCTCCAATTGGAAGTGGCCGTCTTCTGAGGCACCAAGGGCCCTATCTCTGTAGGTGTCGCAGGAGTTCATACATAATTCCTAATGAGAGCCTAAGGAGCCCTGTGGCATCATGGGGTGCTCATTGGGCTACTAACCACACGGTGAGCAGTTTGAACCCACCTGCTACTGCGGGGAGAAAGGCGAGGTGTTCTGTTCCTGTGTTATGAGTCAGAACTGATTCAAGGGAAGTGCATTTATGTGTGGTGTTGTGTGTGTGTGTGTTTCATAATGGGAAAAGGTCCCTAATCCTTCCAGGTAGATGCATATGCTGACTACCATTACTTCTTTGTTGCCCGTACTGGACCTCATTTTTAAACAATGAAAACACAGGATGCTGTTTTGTAATTTAGTACTTTAGTCAAGAGGGATGCCCAGGTCAGATCTTCAGGAGTAGCTGTAAGTACTTAAGAGAGCTGCTGAGCAATAAGAAATGCTGCAATAGCAAGGAGACTGTATTGCGAACTATAATAGCAATAAATTTCCAGAGGAAATCAGGAAGTGAATAGCATCTAAGAGTTATAGCATATAAATGAAGATCTTGTATCTATCTCCATTGCTGCCTTGATATTAGAGAGATTTATTTTATGACATTGTAAAATAGCTTCTTAAAAGCAAAGTTAAGCAAGGGACTTATACAAGTTTACAAATATTTAGCAGAGCTTAATGTCATAATAATATATTTGGATTACATGTAATATTACACAGAATCTACAACTGGCCTGTGGCTCTCTTTACTTTACTCATTCCCAAACAAACAAAAACCTCAGGATAAGTATTAGCATTTTCTCTTCCCAGAAAACCTTCCTGAAAGAATAGATATGGATAAGACCAGCAATTAACCAATTTATTGCCCATTTAAGTGAACAAAAGTACACTAGCAATTAAAACCCAGAATTATATATGGTAGATTGGCAAGGTATTTTTTTTTTAAATAGCTTGTTTCCCTCATCTGGAAATCTGGTGGCAAAAAGATCCCATATCTTTACTCTCAGTTAAAACTAATAACTAATTAATCAGTTTTGAATGTTCTTTCATCATTATTTAATGGTTCTCAACTTTCCTAATGCCACTACCCTTTAATACAGTTTCTCATATTGTAATGACCACCCCCAACCATAAAATTATTGCTACTTCATAATTGTAATTTTACTACTGTTATGAATTGGGTGACACCTGTGAAAGGGTCATTCAACCCCCCAAAGTGGTCGCGACCCACACGTTGAGAACCATTGGTTTAGAAGGAAGGATAATTGCTTTAGAAGCAAGAATAGTCCTACTAATCATAAAATTTTTGAGAACCAAATAATCTAAAATTTTTCTTAGAAAACATGAAACCTCATACTTTATCTTATGTCAACAAAGACTGCTTTTATACTCCAAAGGAAAATCTAAGAGTAGCTTAGCAAAATGTGGTCATAAAGACATGGCCATGGATTCATTGAAACCCCTCTCTTTAAGAGTTAGTGCTACATAATTATTTCCCTTCGAATATGAGCTGAACTTAATAAATTATTTCTAGGAAACAGAGTCCGACAGAAGTGATGGGAAGTTATAAAGAGATGGCCACATCTCTCATGGGTCCACTCTCTTGCTGGCTGGTTCTCCCTCTCTCTAGCTCACAGGTCACTTGCTCTGTCAGAAGTCAAGGTGCGAGTAGGCCATTTGAGAGACACAATGTCATTAGCCACTGAAAAGTTAATAAATCAACACCAAACGTCCTGCCATCAAGTCGATGCCGACTGTGGCTTTCTGACACTCTGCGTGTTTGCAGTAGAAAGTCCAGTCTTTCTCCCCAAGAGTGTGCTGGTGGTTTCCAACCATCCACCAAGGTGATCGCCGCCCAACAAGTCAGCACTGCAACACCAGAGCTCCCGTCACGAGACACGAGAGAGGTATAGATCCAAACCACAGCGAGATACCACTCCATTCCACTGCAGTGGCTAAAGCAAAGACAAAACAAAGCCCAGAAAATAATAAATGTGGGTGGGGACGCAAGGAAATTGAAATTCTTATGCACTCCTGGTGAGAGTACAGAATGGTATCAAAAACAAACAAACAAACAAACAAACAAACAAACAAACAAATGGTATCGAAGTTAGGACAAACAGTGTGATGACTCCTCAAAAGCCAGAGAAATGCGACCCGGCAACCCTGCTCCTTGGTGTAGACTCCGAGAGGTAGAAGCAGAGATGCAGATGCGGGTATGCCAGTATTTATTGTAGCGCGGTTCCTAACTATTCAAAAAGTAGAAACAACATGCATGCATAGATGCCACCCTGTGAAGAGAGGTCAAAGACATTATGCTGAGTGACTTAAGTCAACTGCAAAAGGCAAATATTGCATTGTCTCATTCATAAAAAGGACAAGAGACTTGCGTTAGTCACAGATGGTCTTGTTTTCGTATTCCGTCAGCTACTCTCTGTCTCTTGATTGGTATGCTTAAACCATTAACTCTTGGTGTCATATTGATAGGTGTGTTTGTTGCTGTCATTTTTTTTTTAATTTTTTTTTTAAGGCATCACTGCCCTGGTGGTGGGAGTAGGAGGCCCAGCCTTTGCTCCTATGAGCTGGAATTGAACCTCCATCCCAGTGGGCCACAGTCCCGCGCACAACCACTACACCACCAGGGCTCAGCCTGTTGCTGTCATTTTTAAATGCATATTTGTGCGGGGGTGGGGTGGTTGGCTTTGATGTTTTCTATACTGTTGTGAGTGCGTGGGTGTTTGTGTGGGTCACCCTGGTGGATGTGCTTCTTGCAGGTGTAGTATGGAGAGCATCATTTAGGATGCTGCTACCATGGAGTATGCTAGCCAAAGTGGTGGCATGTAGGAAGGGAAGGGCCCTGGGGTGGGCTCAAGGCTGGGGGGTTTGAGAGCTATTTAGGGTATCGCATGAACAACCCTTTTATATTGGGACAGAGGAAAATGGAAAGATCTGGATGGCACCTAGGATTCTGCCTAGGTGGGGGATTAAGTGGATAGATGACATGGAATTGGCTACCGTAGGGACAGGAACCATGGCAGCTCAGTGGTTAGGTGTTTGGCTGCTAATAACCACAAGGTCTGTCTTTGAAACCCACCCAGCTCGCTGCAGGAGAAAAGAACCTGTTATCCATTCCCAGTAATGATTTCAACCTAGGAAATATGATGTCGTATACGAAGGACTCCTTTGAGTTAGAATAAACTATTTGAAGTGTCCATGGGAGTGCACAGGGTCGCTGTGAATTAGATCCCACTCACAGCAGCTACCACCACCACCACCACCACCACCAATAGGAGTGGAGATGGCTAGTGGAGTGCTAGGAGCTCAAATGATACAGCTTGCTTAGAGTTACAGATACTTGTTCTATGCACATCAGGAGAAAAAACAATGCAAATGAATTATATTTATATTAATTCTACTATTAACAAATGGTCACTCTAGGTGCTATTGTATATGCCAAGGATTTCATACTTTAGTCATCTAGGTTCGTTGGAGAGGCAGGAGGACACAATGATTAAGAGGGGGAAGAGTCTCAAGCCAGAAAAAGTCACACAGAGTCTCGGCTCTTCTGTGTGCCTTGGACACAAAGGATAGCCTTTAGGGGCATTCATTTCTTTATCTGAAAAGTAGGATCATTTTACCTACCCGCAGTGTTGTGCAGAGAACACACTATAATAGATGTAAGGTGCTTAGGTCATGCCCGCTACATTACCCTGCACCAAAGCATCTTCTTGTCTTTTATCTGGGAGAGTGAAACTGCCAAAACACCCGTTAGTTAATGATTATGATTGACTAAGTTCTGCCTCAGATCCATATAGTTTTGTCAGACTGGGCTGATTCAGTAAAAATTTTCTCCCTGCCAGTGCGTTTTCATAAAACTTGATTCAGAATAAGAATGAAAGTTCTTCTATTAAATGTGCCTGATAATGTGCATTAATTGCTACAACTGTTTCACAGCTAAAATTCTCCTGCCCTCCCCCTCAACCCCTTCACCAAGGAAAGAAGGCATTTGGATGAACTTCTGTAGTCAGCTTTAAGTAAGCAAACTTTACTAACAGCTGAGACACAATCAAGGGCCAAAAATTGCAGTATTAGAAAGATTAGGCACCTGTTTGATTATGACAATGTTCAAAGGATACTTTTTAATAGAATTATGGTACCAAAGGAAAGGGCGAAGATGACATGCAAGAGTAGTTCTAATGGCTTACCTCAAATAAAAAATTCTGTATTATAGCAAATAAATGGTACAAATATCTGTGGATGCAAAAATTTTCGAAAAGCTTTCCATTTTGTACTTTTATCCTTTCAAAACACACTATGAGTTATGGTCGGGCTGAGTCCTGGTGGCGTAGTGGTTGTGCGCGGGACTGTGGCCCACTGGGATGGAGGTTCAGTTCCAGCAGTGGGGCTGGGCCTCCTACTCCCACCACCGGAGAGCAGTGATGCACCCCCAAAAAACAAAACAAAAACAAAAAAAGTTATGGTCAATTCATGAATGGTCTTCTTAGTTATTTACTCACTCTATGGGATACACATACATATATAGATCTCATACGGTGAGCAAATATATATATATTTATATATATTAATGGGATATATATGTATCCCATCAAGCGAATAAATAGCTAAGTAAATTCCATTTCCCCCCAGAAATTTTGTTTTAGGTTCTTGTCTCTGGGCACAAGCTACACTTTCCTTTTCCTAGGCAGAACATCAAAATCAGAACAAATCTACTAAATGGCAGGCTAGCATGGAAAATAAAATACTCTATATTTTATTAAGGAGACATTTAAGCAATGATTTCCTTATCAGTTTTGTCTCTAGTGTTTTTCTCATACTTGCAGACATTTGAAAGGTCATGTAGATGACAGTTAGGAACACGTGACACAATATTTTTCCAATTTTTCAGGCAAAGAAGAGTGGTTACCCAGGATGAGGCAGCAAACAGCCTGAAGATTCAGCTTTTCTTATTTCTTCTTGGATTCTTATAACCGAAGCAGATGCATTGATTTGGTGACTAGAAATGAATATGAAAGTAAAGGATACATGTTATGAATTTCCCAAGAGGCAAAGGTAAGTCCATCAGCTTCTCTTCTGCAAGAAGTTTCTCAAAGAGAGCAGCGCATACTGATATAGGAGCACTTGAAAGGAAATCGCATGACATTTCTCATAAATTCTCCTCTGGACACCAAAGCCAGATTCTGATGATTTACTATAATCATTTTAAGGTTGTCATACTGCCTTGTCAGCATTTAGGAACTGCAGACTACTTTGTAAGCAACAATAACAAATTGTTGGATTTTTAGTGAAAGTTTCCACAGCTTTCCATTGTTTCCATAGCATTCCCAAAGTTTCCACTGGGTTTTTCACTTAAGAATTTTTTAAAAATAATTTTTTGGGGACTCATACAACTTTTATCACAACTGTGTTAGTCCGGATAGACTAGAGGAACAAATTTCACAGACATGCATATGGATATAAGAAAAGGTTTATATACAAGAGGAACAGGACATTGAGAAAACATTCCAGCCCAGTCCAGTTCAAAGTCACAAGTCCAATAATAACCCATATGCCCAAAATCAGTCTATAAAGTCTCCTTCCGACTCACGAAGTCACAGGTCAGTGGGTGCAGAGTCCCAGCACTAGCAGGGGTCTCCCCATGGCTCCTCACTTCCAGGATGCAGGGTCCGTCAACAGCAGAAGTAACTCATCACTGGCAGAGGTCTCCAAATGGCCGCCCCAGCTTCAGAGGTCTGGCTCCATCAGGGCAAAGCCGTGTGGTCTCTCAACCGGCTCCTCCAGCTCCTCAGATGCTGCCATCTTGTCTTGTCCGTGATTAAGCATTTCTCAGACTAACTCCCAACCACTGGGGAAGACAGCTTCTCATCTTCACTAGGGAAATATCGTGAGACTTCCCAGAAGTCTCAGGAGAAAGCCATGCCCACGTAGAGGCCTCATTGGCTACTCAATGGCTATCTCCAGATTAACAGGTTAGACTCCACCCCTACATTTCAATCATAAAATTAACGTAAGCACATGACTGCCACAACAACTCATACATTTATCCGTTGTACATTTGTACATCTGCTGCCATTTTCATTTTCAAAATACTCTCTTCTCTCCAAGCCTTTGGCATCAGCTCCTCTATTTAAGAATTTCTATGACAGTGGTTACCATTTTTTCCCCAGTCCAAAAGAAAGTAGAGAACAATAAAAACAGAACAAATTAAAAATGGTTTAAAAGGGAAATCAAATGAAGAGATGTTAGATTTTAACCTAAATATATCTTCATTAGGAGAAAGACGGGACTCTCTACCACTGAAAACCGTTTCAGTCACAGAAACTCCAAGGGGGCAGTTCTAGTCTGCCCGATAGGGACCCTGTGAGTTGGCATTGCTTCGATGACAATGGTTTTTTTTATTTATATCTGTGATAATTCACTTTCTGATGTATCCTTTCTGTGGACAGGGTTTTTCACATCCCTAGTCGTTGGTACTAGTCAAGGGTATTCAATGGGGATGTATTCCCTGTAGGGTTTCTGTAAATAGATTTTGGGCTTTCACAGTCTTCTAAAGTCTTTCGTAAATTGGGTGCTCAGAATTTAAGTTCTACTACATTTCCCTCCTCTGATTTTGATTTTCTTATTTATAGGACTTGGATCATACTGGCTGATTTGCTTCTTCTGTGTGGACTTAGCTGACACCTCCCTTAGATGGCTTTTTAAGACAAGTCTTCAAGACCCCAGGCATTATCCTTCATGACAGCTGAGCACCACCTGATTTCGTCACCATATTTTGCTCTAGCATCCTTATCTTCAGTGATCCCCTCATAAGCGTTGAGCACAGTTGCATCATGAGAACTGATTATTCTCACGTTAGGGCTTACAGTTGAGTGCAGGCTGAACATTCACTCATCTTTCTACAGTGTCCTATATCTCTGTTCCACTTTAGTGGCCATATTATCAGGGTGATTTTTTGGCATGTGTTTTTATTTTTGAGAAAGATACTATAAATGATCTCTTTGAGGTCTTCAGTAATTCCTATAATAGTTTCACTGAAGTAGCCACTGGTATAGAAAGTAGAATTTTGCAGAGATGGAAGTATTTGTATATGGGAAAAATTTTTAGGTAAAATACATGATATGTTTCTTTAAATTTTTAAAAATGATTCTATTGGGGACTCTTACAACTCTTATAACATTCCATACATTATTTGTATCAAGCATATTTGTACACATGTTGCTATCTTCATTTCCATATATTTTCTTCTTGAGCCCTTGGTATAAGCTTTCTTTCCCCCTCTTTTTTTTATAAATCTTTTTATTGGGGGTTCATACAGCTCCCATGATGATCAATACATATGTCAATTGTATGCAGACCACATTTGTACACTTGTTACCACCATCACTCTCAAAACATCCTTTCTCCACTTAGACCTCCTACTCTTAAATTTCTTAAAAACATGAATGAATCCTGTTTTAAAAAAAATGCAGGTTAGACAGAGGTGTCCAAGTTCAAGAACACTCATTCACAATGGCAGAACTATATCTGCAGAGCTAAGACATGTCTTAAACAGCTAAGAAAACATGTGGTAGTCTTAATTCAACCTCAAAAATAAGAATTTTAACCCAAATCTAAAATTCAATGACTTCCAATTTCATGACATTAGAATATGGGATGTCCTTTTCCACTTTCCCAAGGGTTTTACTGCTTTAAGTCAAAAGGAGTGTATTAGTTCCTTTAATCTATAATAGGCATGTTTAAGATAAAGTATGGTCTACTTAATAGGTTTATCAAATCTTTCTTGTGTGACCTATGTAGTATGTTATATGCCTTGAGAAGACAAGGTCTATAAAGTTCGGTCTCCTATAAAGACTGGGTCACCAAGGAAACTTGGTTAAGCATGCCTGATTAGCCATACACTACTTTGACCTTCTCACCCTTAAATGCAAGGTCAGGTATTTTCCCCAAACAGAGGTGAGAACATCTGCTTTGAGACAAACAGGTTCCCCTCTTGGTCATGGGTTCTTCACCAGAGTGGATTGGATACCAATGCAGGAGTATTCACCAAATTATGGTGTGACAGATGGGTTATAAGCATTAGGCGTTAGACTCTGTTTCTAATCCACTGCCCGTGTGGCTGGAGAGAGTGACTACTTGAAAGAAGCCACAGCCAGTCTTTGTCTTTGTACTTGGCCTTTGAGCAGTAATCTCAGACAATATTTGCATTTTTGTGATAGACTAACTTCACTCAACATAACCTTCTCCATGTTAACTATGTCATGAGGTGCTTCATGATTGCATCCTTATTTTTCAGCCATGCAGAGCACTCCACTGCGTGTATGCCCTAAAATTTCTTTATCCATTCTACTGATGGGCTTTGGGCTATTTCCAACTACTTGCCATTGTGATCAGTACTGCGGTGACCTGGTACATGTGTCTGTCGGTGTTCTGTCTGTTGCTTCTTTATGGCATATATCCAGCATAGGCATTACTGATTCTTAAGGAATTTCTATTCCCAATTGCTTTAGGTAGTGTCATATTGTTTTCCACAACGATTGTACATGCAGACTATTTTTTTAAAGGAAAAATGGCAAGTGAAAAAAATGCTATATTATTTTTCATGATCACCATATTCTGAGAATTTCTGGAATCATTCCAATTACAAACATTTTAGCTTCTATTTTATTTAAATATACTTCCACTTATTAGGTCATTCATTCAAATTTGGAAACTGTAGTTCAGCACCACTTTTCTTGTTAGGTGGCATAAAGTCTGTTGAAATACTAGATAGACCAGAACTAAATACTACCCGATCTTACATCATCCTCACAAGGGTTGGTATGTTTGATCTCATGGTTGCAATCATTTTGTCAATGTAACGGAAGGTCTTACGTGCATGTTATAAATAGAGAAAATACTAAAGTTGCCAAGGATTTCATTTTATTTGGATTCAGAATCAGTGGCTGAGGAAATGGCATGGGGGCTATGTCTGACCTCAACTGGCTACATAAAGGAGAGGAACAGCCCAATTCTATTTAAGCCCAAGACCAATCGAGACCAGGCAGAGGTGAGAATTGCTTTCAGCCTCTATCTATCTTAATTTTGTCACCACTCAGACCTCTCTTCTGTTCCATTCCGTAAATTGTTGCAATGGCCTTGCAGAACTCACAGACAATACCCACAATTATGGAGATTGTTGAAGAATCCAACAGATTACAAAATGATAAGGTTATACCATATATACTCAAGTATAAACCAGTCGAAATATCAGCCGAGGAACCTAATTTTCCTACAAAAACCGCATTAAAAATATGCTGAAAAACTCAGCTTATACATGAGTATATATGGTAGTTTTTTGTTTGTTCGTTTTTACCACAGTCCTCTTCTCAACCATGTCCCTTGTCTCTCAGTCACATTATCCCCTGGCCTCCACCCTATTCTGTGGGCCAGGAAGTCAGGTGTTCTGCTTCATGGTTTCAGTGCAGCTTTGCACCTCTGCTCATGATCTCAATGCACATTTAATGGAATGAGCTGATGTTCTGTTCTGTATCATCTTCCTACTTGTCTGTGTACTTGAGTCCATTGTAGTGGCCATTCTGTCCAAATATAACGGCTTCCTCTACTGACCAGTCCTTCTTGATAAAACGTCTAAAGTAACTGAGCCAACATGCTGGATAATGCTCTGTGATCCTTAACATTTTCATGAACTAGTTTCAAGCATTTCTTCTTAGTCTGTCTTACTCTGAGAACTCAGCAGAAATTTGTCTAGGTGGGTGGTTTTGCTGGGATTTTAAACATTGGTGCCGTAGCTTCCAGCATCATGGCGAGAAACAGCCACAATATGCAAAACTGACAGGTGGATAGCAAAAATTGATGTTCACTTAAGCATTTTTCATATTATTACCATGAGTCCACCGGAATTTGAAGATTGCCAATTAAATAAGCATAACATGCAGACAGGTGACAATATTTTTTAAGGATATCTAAGAAGTAGCATTTTACTTTAACTCTGTGCCTGTTGCTATTTCCTAGAATCTGAAAGAAGTTGTGAAGGAATTTCCAGAATTTGCATAATACAAATTTACTAATAAGGAACAGCATGGTATTTCAACTACACTTGACTCCAGTGGCTATGAGAGAGATAACCTAAAAAAAAATTGCCAAAAAAACTGCCTTTGAACCAAAATAGGTAAAGCAAACAAGCAAACAAACAAACCATAATAATTTTAATATGAAGTATTTACTCTGCAGAAACATGATTTGGACCAAAAGTGATGTTTCAGTAGTCTCTCTAGAAATCAAGATCTTGTGTGTGAGACTGTGGCCCACAGGGTTGGCAGTTCAAATCCAGCAGCAGCTCTCCAGGAGCAAGGCTGGGCTTCCTACTCCCACCAGGGTAGTGATTCCCCCCGCCCCCAAGAAAGAAATTGAGTTCATAGACATTTTTGAAAAATTATATCAATTCCAAAATGCTTTTGCATTCATTCTTTGAAGAGATAGTTATGCATATAGAAATTCCATTTCCTTATTTATATTGAACTTGCTGAAGAATTTGGTTTATTAGGCATATTCTACCTAACAAGATATATAGACAAAATCTTATTATATATGTATTCTGTTGATATAATTTTCAGGATCATTTATTGAGTTTCTCAGGATCACCCAGCACTGATCCTGGCACTAAGTACTTTGTCTCATCATTTGTGTAGCAGATGGGAACGTAATGCATTTGTATATTTATTTAATCTAAACTGACTTACACAGAATTTCTCCATTCCATCCAGCATTTTTTCACTTCCTAAGGGCTGAGGATATATTACTAGGACATAGTTCATATGTCAGTTGGTGGACTTGACATTTCTTGTCCTTTCAGAGCAGGGATAGGGTCCAGGGACACTTTGGCTGGATTACCCGAACGTCATCCTTATTGAGCTATGAAGACTGATGACTTGTCCCATCATAAAATGAAAAGAACAAGAATTGTATAGTCAAACAAACCAGGGTCTCAATTCCAGTTCTGTTGCTTACTGTTCACTGCAAACAATATAAGTGAAGTACTCTAAACCCCAGTTTCAACATCCACAATATAGCGAATGTACTAAGCTCACATTATTCTTTTGAAGATTAATAGATCTTTAATACTCCTCTCTATTACTTGGATGTGAATAGATTCTGTATGGTACTTTTAAAAAGATGTAATTGTAACCATAAGAAACTATTTAAAGAGGATGTAACAGTAAATTAAAAAGGGCATCTTTTGTGCGAAGGTAGAATGATACAATAGGAAATGTGTGATATTTAGTAAACTAACCACCTTTGTCAGGTTTCCCAACCAATTAAGCATTATTTTTCTGAACTGTGAAAATGAGCAAGTAATTATTGTTTAATGGAGTCTGAGTAGATAGATGTGTTAGTTTGTTTCTTATTTCTTCCTTCTCCTTTCATACTTTAAGTGCATGCATAGAAATGCATATATGTGGAATTTTCTCTGCCTGTCTCCTTGTGGTCAGAGGCTGATCAATAATATAGCTCTCCTAATATGGGGACAGCATTGTACCTGATGCTAGAGTGGGTACAAGTTAAGTTGCTAACTATGAGGTCAGTAGTTTGAAAGCCCCAGGTTGGGCCTTTTTGCTCCCTGCACAGTCTCAGAAACGCAAGGAATTAGGTCTACCATGTCCTATACTGTTGCTTTGAATCAGAATTGACTTGATAGCAATGAACTGATATGAGGATAATGAAAGAAAGGAAGCCCTCCCACCAGGGCAGGGATGCCAAAAAAAAAAAAAAAAAGAAGAAGAAGGAAGAAAGAAAGAGAGAAAGAAAGGAAGCCAAGCTAGAAGATTAGTCTGGGTTTCTCATATTTCTGGTGGGAGACCACGGCAAAGGAATTTATAACAATGTATCTATATTATTGGTAGGTCTGAGCGCCTAGACTGAGGTCTATGACAATGGATGTATCAAACATGTTGCACATTTGCTCAGCAAAAAGACCTAGTTGTTCTGATGTGCTGATTGCAGCTCATTTGCTCAACTGCCATTAACTGCCTAGTGTGGAATATATTCTGCACTGAGGTGCCAGGAATCAACAGAGTTCAAAGTGAAACATTTCAACAAACTGATGCAGCACTGAAAGCACTCACTAATCTATGCCAAGAAATTTGGAAGACAGCTTCTTGGCTGACCACCTAGAAGAGATGCAGATTTGTGCCCATTCCAAAGAAAACAGACTCAGCAGAATGTAGAAACTATCAAACAATATTAAGATTACATGCAAGTAAAATTTTGCTGAAGATAATTAAAAGACCAATGCAAAAGTGCACCAACGGGAAGCTGCCAGAGGTTAAAGCTGGCTTCAGTCAAGGATAAAGTGGAATAAAGTATCTAATTACTGCTCTCAGATGGATCTTGGCTGAGCCTACCAGAAAGATGTGTACTTCTGGTTTATGGACTGTGCAAAGGCATTTGGCTCTGTGAATCATAACAAACTATGTGGAAAATAGGAACAAAAACACTTAGTTGTGTTCATGCAGAACCTTCTATAGATCAAGAGACAGTGTTTTGACAAGAACAAGGGGATATTGTGTGGTCTAAAATAATAGAGGTGTATCAGGACTGTCCTTTCACCAATCTACCTGCTGAGCACATTCAAGAAACTGGGCTACATGATGATGAACATAACATCATAATTGGAGAAAAGATCATTAACAACCTGTGATACAGATGACACAACTATCTTGCTTGTTGAAAGTAAAGAGGATTTGAAGAACATACTGATGGAAGATCAAAGACTATAGCCTTCAGTATCGATTGTATCTCAGGGTAAAGAAAAAAAAAGTCCTCACAACTGGACATGAGACAACATTATGATAAATGGAGAAAGATCAAAGTTGTCAAGTATTTTAGTTTACTTAGATCCACAAATCAGCGACCCTGGAAGCAGCAGTCAAGAAATCAGACAATATATTACGTTTGGTAAATATGCTACAGAAGTTCTCTTCAAAGTGTTACAGAAGAGCAAAGATGTTGTGTTGAGAACTAAGGTAAGCCTGACCCAAGTGATGGCATTTACAATCACCTTGTATGCAAGTGAAAGTTGAACAGAAATTAGGAAGTTCAGAGAAAAATCGATGCATTTGAATTAGGTATTGGCAAAGAATCTTGAAAGAAGCATGACAATCAAGAACAAACAAATTTATCTTAGAGGGAGTAAAGCCAAGGTGCTCCTTTGAAGCAAGGATGGGGAGACTTCTTCCCATATCCATTGGACATGCCATCAGGAGAGGCCAGTCTCTGAAAAAGGACACCATGCTTGGTAAATGGTCTGATGCAGGGGCTACAACAATGGACGCAACAAGGTTGAGGTTAGCACAGAACCAGGAAGTATTTTGGTCTATTGTGTGTGATGTCACGATGCGTCAGAACCAATTCCAAGACATTGAACAACATTATATACAGGCATTATATAGATACTAAGCTGTGTTGGGCTGCTAACCTTAATGTCAGTGGTTCAAACTTACTAAGAGCTGTGTTGGAGAAAATGAAGCTCTCTGCTCCTATAAAGATTTGAAGCCTATAGGGGCAGTTCCATGTAGTCTGCCCCATAGAGTCTCCATGAACCAGAATTGATTCCATGGCAATGAGTTCTTATTGTTTGCTTGTTCAATGGAGGCATGCAATCGTGAATCGAACAGCTCTTGCTTAGCTGTTGCTCTTAGTCTCCATCAAGTCTATTGTGACTCATGGAAACCTCATGTGGCAGTGCTAGTCTGTGTGTGTGCGTGCGTGTGCGTGCGTGTGTGTGTGTGTGCGTGCGTGTGTGTGCGTGTGTGTGTGTGTGTGTGAATTGGGTGAAGGGGTACAGAGAAAATAACCAGTTTTTCAGTAAAAAAGCTCACACACATTTTGTTTTATTTCATTGCTTGCCCTCCCCACCATGTCGTATCACGCACCCTACTTCCTCCTCGGGCTTCTTGTTGTTTTTCTCACGTCAACCCATCTTTGCATACCTCCTACGAATCCTTGTTGGTCATGATTTTTAAAATTCTCTTTAGGCTGTTGCCATTTTGATCTTAAATGACTGGTTATTCTCAGGTCTGCACACTCCCCTAGTTTTATCTTTGTCTTTTTAGACTTTTCTCTTGTTTGTCTGAAAATAGAGCAAAAAGGCCAGAATTTATAAGTGGGGCTAACAGCCACAATCTAGGCAGTTCCATCAGTTCTCTTCAAATAATAAGTCTGATTTAAAAAAAAAAACAGTGCTGAGCTCTCTTCCACATTTTTCTTCCACTTTATCAAAGACCTTCTAATAGATCCCTTCTGGAGCTGGGTAGTAGTCTTTACAGGAGTTGATCTTTTCTCCCGCAAAGCTACTCGTAGATTCAAACTGCTGACTTTTTGTCTAGCAGCTGGGTGTGTACCCATCGAATCATCACAGCTCCTTTTACAATTACTTATTTAACACATACTTATGGAGTTCCTATTGAATGCAGGGCACTATCCTAGAATCACAGATATAGCAGGGGGGGGGGGGAAATAAAATAAATACAGTTCCTGATCCAATCAAGTTTAGAGTCTCTTGAGGAACACAGACAGTTAATTACCCAAGTAAAAGCAAGTCAGAGTTGTGATTGCGTAGCGTGGGAATCTATGAAGTCTGTAAAGACAAGAGAATTTAGTGTATGTGACAGTCTGGATGGACTAGAAAAACAAATTCATAGACACTCATATGTGTATAAGAAAGAGCTTTAAATACAAGATCAATTGGATTTTGAGAAAACAACCCGGCCCCATCCAGATCGAGTCCATAAGTTTGCTATTAGCCCGTATGTCTGATGCCAATCTATAAATTCCTCTTCAGACTCACCAAACACATGCAATGACGCTGAATGCAGGAAGATCATAGGCCAGTGGGTGGAAAGTGTTGTGGATCCAGTGGTGATAGAAGCACCTCAGTGCTGGCGTGGATCTCCACAGGGCTCCTGCAGCTCCAGGTCTCTGGCAGCATCAGTGGAGCTCCATCAGGCTCATCGTCAGTAATGGCTCACAGGGAGTGAGCGTGTGTCCTGCCTCCCATGAGCTATTTATCTCCTTAGTCCCTCCAAATGAGGTCATCAAGCTATGTAGGCACCTCACAGAAATGTGTAAGAGTACATGTAATTTCAAAATTAATTTTTAGTTCACAGAGAGAGAAAAAGAGTCATGATCTAAAGTGATGACATGGAAGGACTGTGCCCAGTCTGTTCTGAAGGTATCAGCGGCCTCAGTGAATAGCGCTTCTAATAATTAATTGTACTCTGAAAGAGACTGAAAACCCCAGTGAGTGTGAATGGCTACTGACAGTCTAGAGAAGTCGGTCCACCCGGGAGATGATGTTTTAGAATGTTAACATGTTTTCCTTTCAGTAATTTTTCTGACCCAGAAATATGCTTTTTATTTCAGCAGCCCTCTCAAAACAGCTGGATACATGACAGCTTCCAAACAATCACCGTTAACCATAAATCAAAATGTTATGTTTCTTCAGTTATGCTATGCTGTCCCGGTTTGCTTTCCTTCCATCACCAGTGCAGGATAAGTCGCTGCCACTCGGATGATTAAAGGCATTCTACCAAAAATATTTACCCCATTCTGTGGCAAACACTTGTCATCTCTAACTTAAGCTGAACAGCCCTTGCTTAACTGCCACTGTGGTTCACATCAACTAGAGGCATCTGGAATTTATTCTCTTATTTTCTGTCTAATTATAGTTTAAATTATCCACCACACATTTTGAAGGTGGCTATTTTTAGTAGACTTCTACGCTACAACATGCACTAGAAATATTCACTTTAAAAGAACAGATTTTCACTCTTTTGAGGGTGAATATTTTGGTTTCTGTATAATTTCCCCCCCATGTAAACACAATTGTGTGATTTCTAAAAGTCTACCTTGGAGTTCCTGCGTGAGGTGAGCTGCTAACTCAAAGGTTACCATCTCTGAGTCTGCCTGGAGGCATCTTCAAGAGAAAGTCTGATGACTCACTGAAAAGGAGCCACCAAGCACTGCCGGGAGAGAGCCAGCCAAGGGGTGTTGTTTGCCTCCATGGACAACTGTGGCCTCCACTGCCTTGAGAGCAGAATCAGTGCATGGTGCCACCATTGGAGGGTTGCCACTGGTTTCCGCTACTGCACAAGTTGATCAGAGATCCCATAGACAAACTCTGATGCAAAGGAGAAAAACACTAAGCACAATTCCAAAATCTCATGGGCTTTCGAATTCATGGAGCCATAGAAGGTGGGGGCAATTACCGAGATCATCTTTAAACCTTGATCGAAAAGCTTCCCTGCAATCTTCCTGACACCAAACAAGAATTCAATTCCAGCAGTGACAAAAGGGAAGAGCCCTGGTGGGGTGGTGGTTACGGGCTGGGCTGCGAAGCGCAAGCACAAGCTGCTCCAAGGCTTGCTGCTGCCATTGAGAACGGCAGTCTTGGAAACTCACAGGAGCAGTTCCAGCCCGTCCTATTGGTGCCTATGAGCTGGCATCAACTCAAGGAGAGAGTGTGTGTGTGTGGGGGGGGGGTCTGCCTTCAACATTATGTTCCTTTAGAGACAAGCTATAGGGGATCAAATTGACAAGAACAACGCAACAGATTAGATAGAAACTTGGGGTGGGGGGAGCTGGGCACAGGGAGTGCCTCTTCAGAAGGAAGGAACAACTCCGAAAAGGAGTTGAGGATGGTTGCATCCTTTGAAAATATAATCAATGTCACCATATTGCATGTGTGGAAGTTGCTGACTTGGTGGGTGTTCTACTGCGCATGTTTTTCAACAAGGAAGTTTAAAGACCATTTAACAAAGTCCCTTTACAGAAAAGACTTCGGGGAGCACAGGTCTACTCTGACACACATGGGCTCACAGATGACTCACTGACAACAGGTATAGGTATCTATCCCCAAGACTGGTATCAAAAGACAAGATCTCCTTGCAATGGCACGTCCCCTGCTACCACCTGACTGACAGTTACATAATCTGTTGTCAATTTGAGACTTAAAGGGATGAAGTTTAGTCTGTCTATCAGGCTACAGCTCGATGACTTCGTTTGGAGTTGTGAAGGAGATAAATGGCTCATTGGAGGTCGGACAGATGCTCTGTTACTTTGAGACATTCTTGTTGACCAGCCACTTGAAGACAGGCTGATGGTGGCCAGAGCCTCTGAGCAGCCACATGGAGACTCCTGCCAGTGGTGAGATGCTTACACTGCCACTGGATCCATAAGACTTTCCACCCATTGGCCTACGATCTTCCTGCATTCGGCATTATTCCAGACGTTTCATGAGTCTGAAGAGGAATTTATAGATTGATATCAGATATGGGCTAATAGCGGACTTATGGACTCGATCTGGACTGGGCTGGGATGTTTTGTCAATATTCAATTGCTCTTGTATAGAAAAGCTCTTTCTTATAGCACATATGAGTCGCTATCAATTCGTTTCTCTGGTCTACCCAGACCAATTCAACCCTGAAGACAGTATCGGGGTCACCAACATTACAACACATAAGGTGCCCCTTGGTGACTGTTTTAAAGGCAGGGATTCTGATCCTTCCATCTTAGAGATCCTTATTTAGTAACTGCGTTAGAGTAACCTATGAACGTTTCTCAAAAAGCTAACCATAGTCTTAGTACGATCACATGACTCAGCAACTTCACTCCTACATTTGTTTATACCTAGAAGAGTTGAAAGCTGGAACCCAGTGTCGAGTACAAGCCGTGTTCATTGCAGCGATAGTCACCAGCGCTGAGTTCAAAACAACAAATGCTGATCCATAAGTGAATGGCTCAACACAAGGTGGTAATACAAGCAACGAGATCTTATGCAGTGGTAACGGAACGAAGTTCTGACGCATGCCGTGACTCAGAGAAGCCTCGAAAATGTACACCAAGTGAGAGGTCACAGGTTCGAGGGGTGAGCATCATACTTCCTCAGAGGGTCAAGTGGGGCTTATGGATGAGGGGGTGCTGCGTTTCTGTTTGCGGTGATGAAAAGCTTTTGGAGAGGGATGGGGTGGGAGGGGGGAAATAAGGAGCTGATACCCAAGGACTCAAGTGGAAAGCAAACGTTTTGAGAATGATGAGGGCAGTAAATATATAAATGTGCTTGACACAATGGATGGAGGTATGGATTGTGATAAGAGTTGTATGAGGCCCCAATAAAATGATTTAAAACAGAAGCTTTTGGAAATGCACAATGGTGTTTTTATAATATGGTGATTATAATTCCGAGCTCTGCACGATACATTTAAAAAAGGTTAAAGTGACCATTTTAATAATATAGAGTTGACATGATAATAGCACGCAAGATATTCTAAGCTCCCAGAATGCACATCAAAAATCGCCGAACTCTGTGCTCTCATAGGGAAGGAAGTTGAGGGTGGAAGATGTGCCTTTCCCATGATTCTTGATGTCCCCAGGAGTGTCATTGTCATCAAAATGTTTTCTCAGCTAGTCCTTTCTCGCCTTAATATCTATCAGAAAAAGAATCGTAATGTAGATGCCTTCTGATAAAAAACTATTGATGACCTTCCTCTAGTTCCCATGCTGCCTCCCACCCACTATCATGACCCCAATTCTACTACATAAATTCAGCTAGACCAGGAGATGTACAGTGAAGTTGGAAACATGGGGAACTTAGGATAGATGATCCATCAAGACTAGTGATGGGAGTGGTAATACCAGGAGGGTGGAGGGATGGAGGAATGGAGAGGAAGAGCCAACTTCAGGGATCTTCACGTAGCCTCCTCTCTGGGGCACGGACAACAGGGAAGTGAGTGTTGGGACACATTGGACAGTGTACAGGATGAAAAAATAATTTGTAAATTACTAAGGGTTCAAGGGGAAGGGGGGGAGGAAGGGTAATATAGGGAGCTGATAATGGGGGCCTGGAGGGAGGGAGAATGTTTTGAGAGTGATGATGGCAATGGGTATGTAAAAGTGGCCTGAATACAGCTGATGTTGTTAGGGATTGTGATGGGAGTTGTAGGGGCCCCCCAATAAAATGATTAATTTTTTTTAAAAAAGGGGGGAGGGGAAAGGGGAGGTTTTTTTTTTTTTTTTAAGAGGAGCTTGTATCAAGGGCTCAAGTGGAAAATGTTGGGAAATGCATGTGGAAATACGTGTGCAAATGTGCTTGATACAAATGATGTACTGAATGTTGTAGTGGCTGTAAGAGCCCCAATAAAATTAAAAAACAAAAACAAAAACTATTGCTGCCCTAGCCCTTGGCCTGAGGGCTGTCTTCACTTCCTAGTGCCGCCGTGATCCACGTCCACCAGAGCGGGGCTTTCCCGTGCAGATGCTCGTCTCACTGCTGGGAAAGCCACAAGTTCAGATCAGAGTCTTGGCTGCGTTGGTTCCTTCTTGCCAGGTGTCCCTTTGACTGCTCGGTTGGTCAAGTTCTGCCTTTCTCCTCATGCACGCATGACCTCATTCATCTCAAAAGAAAAAAAAAAAAAACAAACTCGTTTCTCTTACGTAGCAGGAAGAGGAACTGCATCTTCAGCAAAAGGAAAACTTCCGTGGTGAGTCCGTACAATGCTGTTGTCTTAGTAGTCTCATGCCTGTTCTTTAGCAACAGCTGGAAACTATTTGCAGAGTTCAGTCATGTCCGCATCGTATTAGGTTAAACCCGGATTGTTCTGTCCTGCCCCCCTCTGAAACCGAGAGGGGTCTGCGTGGGAGGGGTCCGCTCCGTGCCTTGAGCCCGGCGGTTTTGCCGCTGGAGAGGATCTTCTGTTGGTTTGGCTTCTTGATCTAGCGCGTGCTATTCATCGCTCGTTGTGCATCTACTCAAAAGGGAAAGCCATGTCGTTTGACAGTCTTTCATGCTGGCAGAAGACAGGAAGCTGGTTTGTATTTGTTTTCCTCTTTGAAGCGACACAGCTGGGTGAGCAGAAGTAAGAGTTTAAATGTCCTGACTTCTTAGAAACAGTCACTCCAGGGAGAACACGTGGCATGGCAGGCTTGACGTCTGTAAACTTACGCAAGGTCAAGAGAGTAAGGTAATGAATGGTTCCAGAAAATTCTGGGAGAAGCACACTAGTGATTCTACCAAGGAATCCAGTTTGGTTCCTGATTTATAATATACAGTAGCCCGTGGCCAAAAGGAGCCCTAGGGTCAAGTGGATCCTGTGGCCTCCATCGTATTTTTAATATTAATCTAGATTCTTTACAACTATGAGAGAAAGAGTCTATCCTCACACACGCACACACGCATCTTCACAGAGATTTTTCCATTCAATGCTGCAGACTCAGTACTTACACACAGGCACAGTGATGGGTAGAGTAGGATTCAGGGAACTACCACGAAATGAAGGGCACAGGCCAGCATGGAGAGAAAGCTGGACCTTTGTGGGAAATCTTTATATTTCAGTGTTGATGGTCTTCCCCTCACCCCCCCACCCCCTTCCACTCCACAGCTCCATGGTTGTATTTTTGTAGTTAAAAGATACAACCAATGGTGCACCTTTGTAGCTAAAATGCTTGGATTCAAAATGTAGTCTTTTCTACTCTGGACCAACCACAGCTTATAGATTGCATTTATGAAACTCATTCTTCCCTCGAGACTTGCCCTGGCTATTTCATGTTCTATGAAATGAAGTGACAAGAAATCAAAAATTGCTTCTGTTGGTGGGGAGGGGTGACAGAGGGAAAGATGAGTGTTTGGTGTGCTGGGTTCAGTCTATCAGCAAAGAGATGTTCAACATTGTATGGACATACAATGACATACAATGACATACAAGAAGAAATAACTACCAGTCATGATCACTTTTTCCTTCATATTCATAATCTTGTTGCCTGTCAGGAACTCTCTGTGGTGGATAAAGTCAGTCCGGCCTCCTTAGCACGGGGCCACAGTCCCTCCACTGACCGGCATCATTGGTGTGTATTTCATCTTTGACGATGTCTCTTCATATTTATGGATATTGAAATATTCATATTAATATATGAGTATATGGGTATTCGAACCTAGGCCTTGATTCTATTGGATTTATAAAGTTCTATTCCATTTTTCACCTAATTGCCTAACATTATGTCTTTGAGTGTGTCATTACAATGAAGATTAATCACTTTTGATTGAAGATATTTATTTGTAAGCTCCTCAATTGCACAAACAGATTTTGGAATTTGAAGATCTCTTTTGTGCTTGCATTGAAAATCAAAGAGATTCTACCAGAAATATAGTCTAGGATATTGCTAAATCTTGTGAGAGTTGAGTTTTTTTTCTGGTTTTTGATATATACTTTGTGATTTGAATAACATAATCACCATCAGAGTAACCACATCATAGTATAAGCTCCAAACCCATTTCTATCAAGCCAGTTCCAGTGCATAGCAATTCTACACATGATCCTAGCCAAAAGGCCAAGAAGCGACGCACAGCAATCCTACAGGACGGAGCTGAAATGCCCAATAGGGTTTCCAAGCTTATAACCTTAAGGGTAGGAGATGGCCACATCTTTTTTTTTCTGCGGAGAGACTGGTAGGTTTGGAACCAAGCTTCCAGTTAGTAGCTGGATGCTTTAACCAAAGTGTCACCAGAGCGGCCCGTTTTACATATAAGCATTGCTCTAACTGGAAATTCTTGGTTGGAATCATTAATAAATCTTATCAGGCCTGAAGCAAAGTCATTCTGTATTCAATAAGTGTCTGGGGTTGCTTATCATTTGGAAAAAAATTCCAGTTTCAATGCTGAACCTCAAAAGTCACAGTATAACTTTACCACCAAAGTGCTGTCTCATTGTGCAAATTTGGATCTTCGGCTTCTAATTCTGACAAAAATTAGGGAACCTAATGATGGTTGTGTCTACAAGAACAGCTTCCACTGACACTCCTATTTCAGTAACACATGCTGGATTCACTTATCTTCCACACAGCACTCAGTGATGAGCAATGTGGTGAACATGGACCCTACTTTTTTTTTTTTGGCTTCACCGCCCTGGTGGGAGTAGGAAGCCTACCCTTGCTCCTGGAGAGCTGCTGCTGGATTTGAACCGTCAATCCTGTGGGCTGCAGTCCCATACACAACTACTGTGCCACCGGGGCTGAGCGGAACCCTACATTTTTACAAACGTTTCAAATTTGCCCAGATCTTCCTTTTTCTGCTCTGCACATATTTTTTACCACCACCAGATATATCATAGCAGGCTCTGCTTCAAGTTGTTCTGACTTAGTGCTTCTCAACTTCTGTCGTCTCTAAAACTTTTTCATGCAGACTTCTTGAGGGAAATTCTGCAGTTACTTCACACACAGTATTGACTCCCCCAGTAAGAAACAAAGAGCAGAGGCTGAGCCCCGGGGGCGTAAGTGGATGAGTGCGGGACTGCAGCCCGCCGGCTTGGCGGTTCAAATCCAGCGGTGGCTCTCAGGAGCAGCACTGGGTAGCACCCACGACCACCAGAGGCTGTGATGCGCACCCCCCCCCCCACACACACACAAAAGAAACAAAGAAACAAAGAACAGCTGACACTCTCAGTTGCATCTGTTGACTCATCAAGAGTCATGGGAAAGCCCTCCAAATATTTGCCTTTTTTTTTAATTGACTGTTAACATTGTTCTCAACAGTCATAATTCTTCTAGCAACTGTTCTCACCCACATGATAGTCTTTTTTTTTGACAAAATCTTTCTGTAACCTTTTGATAGTCTTAAACACATTTATTTTCTTTCTTTCTCTTTCTTTCTTTCTTTCTTTCTTTCTTTCTTTCTTTCTTTCTTTCTTTCCTTTTCTCTCTCTGTCTTCCTTTTTTAAATGAGAAGAGTGCGAACACAGTCCCCCACTACCACAAACTGTACAGTCGAGTTTCCCACATTTGGGGAAATCACAGGGGTCAGCACATCCGGAGTGCAATGGAAAAGCCTCGCCCTGGGAAAGCCATCTTTGTGAACTTGGTATCTCTCCTGCTAGGTAAGTATAACACATTTATTTTCTTTGTTCACATTTAATTAGCACTGAACTTGCTATTGATCATTAATTGTCCATGCCCGAATAACAATTAGCGGCATGGGGATTTGCTTGGATCCCATCCCGATGTTTATTTTGTGAAGAACTTCTACTGTGATGACATGGGACGTTGACAATTTTTCTAATCTGACTATTGCTTTTCAGTGCCGAGAGAACGTGGGATGACTGCTTCATCTGGGGGTGGCTCTGTGTGCGTGCTCTTTATTTAGCACAGCACTAGCTCATCAGATCCCTGGCAGTGCAGTCGGTGACACGTTAGACTGTGTTCGCCTCGAAGAGCGGGTTCAAAACCACCAGGTGCTCCATTGGAGTAAGAGGAGGCTGCCTGCTCCCCTACAAATTAAACCTCAGCAACCCTTGAGGAGCACTTACATTCTGTCCTCTGCGATCAGCGATCCCCTGAGTCAACATCCATTCAAGGGCAGTAGGTATTTGGGATTTGAGCAGCACCACAGACATCTCTCTTACAAGTACTGAGTTCTGCCATGGTAGCCTGAAAGAAGCCATGCACACTATGTAAATAAATACATATATCTCTGCTCCATTAAGACTGTATTAGTGGCCAGTAAAATTTAAATATCATGCCATTTTTACAAATATGTTTCTTCTTTTGAATGTTATTTAACATTTTTAACTCCTCAGCCATACAAAAATAGGGGAAGGGCTGCATTTTTACTCTGTGTGGTAGTGTGCAAAGTCATGCTCTACAGCCAGCCTGAATCATTATTCCATCTCTTCGCCACCGTTTCCCATCCCGAGCCCCTCCTCGTGGACTGCTCTTCTCTGCAACCTCTTACATTCATGATTATTTTCCCAGTCCCTGATGCAGCTTCCAGATTTTTGATATGACACAATAGCGGTTCTTTAAGGTGGTTTTGCCATTGCAAGGCTAAGACCAATAAGAACATCAGAGAGGATGATCATCGGTTCCTCTACTGTTCCCTAAATCACATTGCCATGACCTGCTCTCTCCTTTTGTTTTGTACGGGGATAAGCCTTTAGACATTTGCCTGAGACGAAGCATAAACTTTTCAGAAGCAGCTAGGTTTCAGGAAAATATCACCTATGTCATAAGATTTTTACGGATAAGATAGAGAACATTCCATACCTAGGGAAGTCTGGTAATAAAACTGAGTTCTTTCTCTCTTCACTTTTGAGGAGGCTTGCTTTTAGAGCAAATGGGTAAAAAGGCGAGTGTGCTACTGCACACAAAATTCAGCCACTGTGCAGGCAGTCTAGCTGGATTTTCTTAAACCAGCATAATCCCTATGACCTACTAGTTATAGCCTCTTTTGTGGTCCCTCTATTATCTTTCTTTATTAGAATGCCTTGTTAAGATTTAGAAGGAAAAGAGGAACATTGCCTTTAAGAAACTGTTTATGTGATAAGCCCATTTTGCCCCAGACTTGTGGCAGTTTGTAAAACATTGAAGCATGTAGTGGTTGCGAAGCGCCACTGCTAAAGCTCTGTATGGTGTTGGAAGAGGTTCATGCTTGGATTGCTCGCAAATCTCCTCTCTCTCATACTCCAGAAACAAGAACCAGGTATCAGGAGAATGGAGGGTGTTGTTTTGCTAAGGAGAGAAAACAAGTCATAGAAGGCGACAAGAAAAGCAGAATTCTTTTTCTGGAGGATGGGCAGGTTATGGGAAGAGTGTAAAAGATGGGGGGGGGGACCCACACAAAAAGAAATAGTACTAGCTTTTATTCTAGCTGAACAGATTAAGTTAATTAGATCAAGTGATACCTCCTTTCTACAGGATTACCTGATCGCAACTCCCCCATCTCCCTGTCAGATATGGCTGACTCTTGCCCTTTTGACTCCACCACCATCATGTATGTAGCACAGGCAAATTGCTTTGGAAATATCTTCCATGCTCATTTGCATTTACTTTTTAAACTTTCTGTTCTTAGTCATCCTGGAGACCAAGAGTCATGACTCCATCACTAAGCACTTCAACAGCTATTGTCATATCTTACTTTCTTTGGGTATCCAACAGGTGACGAAGATCAGATGAATTCTTATTGGATAAAGGAATGATGGGACTCAGGAGGAAGCCAAGACTGTGGAGCCTTTGATCTTGATGGACACCTTTCTGACTTGCCCCTGCTCATCTTACAAACCCAACAGGCACCACGTGGGAGGTTCCAAGCACTGAGCATTGCAAAATTCTGACTCAAGAGAGTGGAGGTTTCATAATGACAATTAATGATGGGCAAATGGCGTTGTGAGAACAGGGACTGCTCTGTAAAGAGTGTGTGTGTGTGTGTGTGTGTGTGTGTGTGTGTGTACACCTTCCCAACTTGTCCTCTGTCTGGTTCCATTAAAAAATGGAAGGATCTAGAGGAGGGGTAGGGGAGGGTCATAGAAAAATAATTTTGATGACAAATACTTATGTAACATTCTATTAGAAGGCTCAAATTTCCACTAGCCCTGAAATGCCATCAATATGGTCACCTAATGTGGTAGCTAGATGGTTAGGTGGCCATGGGAATTCCTCTTTATCTCTTAGCTTAAGATTTTTCTTCTTTTTTCCCTTCCTGCTGCCTGTGGCTGCCAGCATGGAGCCTACATTATTTACCTTTTCTAATGTGTATCGTGGTTACACATTGGACTGCTCACCAGAAGACCAGCAGTTTGAAACCCTAGCTGTTCTGTGAGGAAAGACAAGGCTTTATATTCTGGTTATGCGCTGCAGTCTTGGAAAACTACAGAGGTACTTCTTTACTGCCCCATAGGGTGGCTATGAGTTGCAATGGACCTGGTTGCATTGGTTTTGGAGTTTGTTTTTGGAATGCCTAGAATACAATACCTCTTGACCCAGTAATTCAAACACTTGACTGTGAACCCAAAGGTCAGTGATTCTAACTGACCCAGCCTTGTTGTGGGAGAAAGGTACAACAGAAAGACTTAGAAACCCTGGAGGGAAGTTCTACTGAACCAGGGGTCCTCAAACTATGGCCCATGGGCCACATGAGACCCTCTGAGGACATGTATCTGGCCTGCCGGGTATTTTTGTCGTCACTGCTGTCCTGCTTAGCAGCCGACTCATCCTGGGCCCAGTTAATTTGCTCATAGTTTTGTCTTTTTCTTTTTAACTATCCTCCAGCCCTCCAACGGTCTGAAGGACAGTGGACTGGCCCCCTGTTTAAAAAGTTTGAGGGCCCCTGTAAAAATCCACTCTGTCCTATTGGGCCACAAGAGATGGAATCAATGAAGGGGCAGTGGGTTTGGTTTGGGCTTTGGAACGCCTGGCAAAGGGAGTCTAGGACGGCAGAATGAAAGCATTTGCATCATTTACTGTGGACTTTGTTTACATCATTATATTTTTTATTTATTTTTACATCATTTTATTGGGTTTTTTTTACAGCATTCCATACATCAATTTATTTTAAAAGTCTATAAGACTTCAACAGAAATCTTTTATGATGATCAAATTTTTTTGATGAAGTCAGAGTTATCAATCTCTTCTTTCCTGACTTCCAGAGTTTGAGCTCAGTTTGGCAAGCTATCAGGAATTCAGAGCAGCATTTTCACATGTGATATTTAACAATTGTTTTGCAACCTAGTTTCAGTTCGAAAGAGCCACTGGAGAAAAATCACTACCATCCCCTCAACTGTCTTAACTTAGATGTCATGGGACTAAGTCAATAGAAGTGGATGTAGAAAGAGGAATTGCCACTTTACTACTTTTATGGCTACTTTGTAACAGGACAAAAACACTAAAATTTGGGCTTGAGCAAGTTTCCCAGATAACTCTTATAACCTTTTGAGATGGTGAAGGTTTCAGGTTCAGCTGGGTTTGGCAGTTATGTACTGATGTATTTGACAATTCTGCCACTCTGTCCTCATCTGACACTATTCGAGTTAACAAGATTAACCATTCGGTTGGAAACAGATTAGGATGGGATTCAGCACCCTTATTCTTAGGACAACATTGAGTGTTTAGCCTGTGTCACCTTTTATCTCCGCCCCCACCCCCATCACTGCCCTGGAGAGCTTTGCTCCTGGAGAGCTGCTGCTAGATTTGAACCATCAACTCTGTGGCAGTCCCGCACACAACCACTGTGCTACCAGGGCCCAGCTGTCACCTTTTATCTTACAAGAAATAAAAGAAGAGAGAAGTAGCCGAGAGAAAGTATAGCCAGGAATGGAGGATGTCCTTTGGCCCTGGGACCCTGTGCTGAGAACCATCTAGACCCAGAGAAAGACTGATGCCAAAACATGTGGAAATACTCAAGGAATGCCAGATGGGCTCACCGATGGTGAAAGGAGACCAACATCAGCCTCCAGAAAGAGGTTTACTGTACAACTGACTTCGGAATTTGGGTTTCTAGCCCCACTAAATTGTAAGATAATGAACTTATGTTAAAGTCGTCACTTGTAATAACAGAACTAGATAACTGAGACACATTTCTTCTCTGATCATCTTTGACCTATTATTTCCATCCTACCTGAAAGTCCAAACAAAACCTCAATGATACAACATACTCAACTCTGTAACTTTTGTATTTTCCTGTAAGAAGATTTGGGGCAGCAGCAGAAAAAGCCCATTTGCTGTGTTTTTAATGAGCAGTGTCACTTAGACAAAGCATGCCGCTTAACTCTGGAACTGGATGAAGATCTTAGAGCTGATGTGTAATTTATCTTCATATTGCAATCTTGGGAAGCTGTCTGACCTCCTAGAACTCCAGTTTCTCAACTGTAAGATAGAATACAACAATGCCTAGCTGAGTAAAAAGGAAGCACTATTATGGCTACGCTTGAAATAAAAAATCCTAGTGGAACAGTGGTTAAGCACTCAACTGCTCACCAAAAGGTAAACTCTAAAAGCCATCACTCTCTCCGAAGAAGCAGGAGGTGGCCATTGGTTTTCATTGGTTTTCCTGACCAACTCAGGAACCCTATGCCACAGCTTCCCTCTGCCCAAGGCTTGCGAAGCAGCCCCATGATGTTTTTCTTGGGTGGTGCCTTGGGCTGCTAATCTCAAGGTTGGCAGTTCAAATCCACCAGGCACTTTGCATGGAAGAAGATAGGGCTTTCCTCTCTTATTAACATGTATAGCCTGCGAAACCCAGAGGGGCAGTTCTGAGTCCTAAATGGTCACTGTGAATTGGAATTGACTAGAGGTCAGTGGGTCTGTTTTTGTGGTTGGTTGTTATGGATGTGCTGTGAGCACACAACAGCAGCAGCCCACTGGACAGGGGAAGAGAGTTCCTGATACATACACGGTCAGTAGTCAACAAATTGCAGTTCGTGTTAACAAGGTAAACCGCCACTGTGGCTCTGTCCTCTGCCAACAGCGCACCCAGGGAGGACATACAGCCATTTGGAAAGAGCAGGTGGTAACAGGGGAGAGGAAACAGGCCGGCCAATCTCTGAGGCTCAGAGAAGAAAGGAGAGAGGGCTTTGGGGAACTGGCTGAAGACCCGGAATGTCCTGGGGGTTTTAGGCTGGCATGGGGCCTCCGCCTCGCACAGCTGCTCACCTACCCGCTCCCTGGAATTCTAGAGTCCAGGCACAAGATGATGGAGAGGGCTGCTTGAGAGATGTGAGTGATGAAGGACAGAAGTGCCCAGAAAAGTACCCATTTAGTGAAAACTTCTGGGTTTTCTTTGTATGCTTGCTGGGGATGCCAGCCAAGGCTCCCATCCAAACTTGGCTCGACCCTTCTCTGCTTTCTGAATCAAAGCTGGCCGATGAGGTCACAGGCCGGTTATTATCCTGTCGCCACACTGCTTATCAAGCCCGGCCCTTCTCTCTTCAGCTTGAATGCTTGGGGCTCTGCACGAGGAAATGAAAACGACGCTGTCAACGGCCACCTCGCCACTTGATTCAAACCAATACGGAAAACTTGCTTCACAAGCTTTCACAGAAACTTCTAGTAGAATAAGCAACTGATGATTCCACACCAAATGTCTGGCTTTTAGCCAGGACCAACAACTGTTCCCTTTTGGCAAGCCACGCTCTGGCGACCATGGAGGGCCAAAATAGACATTTTGATTTTAGAGCATTTTCTAAAGGAAGGTGAAATCACAGTACCATTCTGTAAACTAACCATAGGTTTAGAATGAAAAAAAAAAATTAACATGAGGACACTAGAGAGGTTGGCCTACTGCCAATAAAACATTCTTTTTATAAAAAGTTCCCCAAATTATTACTGTTTTTTAACTTGATGATGTTCATTGCTTTTAGATGAGGGTTGCCAGACTTAGAAAATAAAAATACAGGACAGTTGGTTACATTTGAATTTCAAATAAGCACTGAATGGTTTTTTTAGTATGTCCCAAATATTGCATGTTACAAATACTAGATGAGACATACTGATACTAAAGAAATTATTCATTGTTTATTTGAAATTCAAATTTAACTAGGTGCCATGTATTTTATCTGACAACCTTAATTTAGATGCATTTTTACTATTATGCCAGGAGAAATGAGAGAAAATGGGAGCATTTTAAAATTCTGATAAGTTAAACCTCTTTGCTAGGTGAAAAGATAATACTGAATTTTTCTGTTCAATCTTAGCCTCTGCTAAAATTAATTTTATATTTTACACTAAAACGTAGACTAAGGTTTGTATTATCTTTTTGAAATAGATGTGAAAGAAGGGATTCATTCCTCCCCCCAGAAAAATTTACTTCAGAGGACAGCACGGAAGCTACAGCTCAGGGAGAGGACATGTCTGATCAGAGCACATGGGAGCAAAGGAAGGGGGAGGAAGAGAGAGTGGAGCATATGCCGGCCCACCAAGCCTTGAGAATAATATCCCTGCCCTGATCGGCCAATGCACAGAGGACCATATAGCCGACCCCCCTAAGAGACACAACATCCCTCACTGACCTATAGCCCCACAGGGGACAACAATGGAGACACAGTACGGGAATTGCACTCAGTTTGACCCCACTCACACAGAGGCAAAACACTAACGGGGGGAAACAGAATCGCAAGGGAAGCAGAACAAGGAAATCTCAAGGGAGTACAAAAATAAACTTTGGGGACAGGGTGTAGCACCCCATGACATTTGACCAGAAAACACTCGGAAAGGTCAAGAAACAGACCTTGAACCATTTATAGACTCTTCTCTTTTTATGGTCATTGGCTTTTGGTTGTTTTGTTTTCTTTTGTTGCTTTGTTTTGGTCTTGTTTTGTACATACTATTATCTCTGCAGGTCTATCAAGATAAGAGGCGGGCTAAATAACCAGGAGAAGAAAACAATGGGATGGATGGTTTCGAGAAGAGGTGTTAACAAACCCAGAGAAAAGGGAACAACAAGTGATCCAAAATCAGTGGGGAGGAGGGTGTAAGACGTCTGGTAAGGCTTAATCAAGAGAAATGTAACGAGGAGGAATTACTGAAACCCAAATGAAGGCTGAGCATGATAGTGGGACAAGAAGAAAGTAAAAGGAAATAGAGGAAAGAACTAGGAGGCAAAGAGAATTTATAGAGGTCTAAATACAGACATGTACATATGTAAATATATTTATATATGATGATGGGAAATAGATCTATGTGCATCTATTTATAGGTTTAGTATTAAGGTAGCAGATAGACATTGGTCTCCACTCAAGTACTTACTCAATGCAAAAAGACTTTGTTCTATTAAACTGGCATTACATGAACTCACCTTCTTGACACAATTACTGAAGGTGAAGCGGGTGCATACAAAAATGTGATGAAGAAAGTTAATGGTGCTGGCTATCAAAAGATCTAGCATCTGGGGTCTCAATGGCTTGAAGATAAACAAGCGACTGTGTAGCTCAGAAACAACAAAGCCCACAAGGAAGAAGCACACCAGCCTGTGTGATCACGAGGTGTCAAAGGGATCAGGTATCAGTCATCAAAGAACAAAAAATCATATCATTGTGAATGAAGGGGAGTGTCGAATGGGAACTCAACGTCCATCTATAGAAAACTATGCATCCCCTTCTAGAAGGGTCGCAGGGAAGAGATGAGTTAATCAGGGTGCAGTGTAACAATGATGAATTATACAACTTTCCTCTAGTTTCTAAATGCTTCCTCCCCTACCCCCACTATCAGTTCTACCTTACAAATCCGGCTAGACCAGAGAATGTACTCTGGTACAGACAGGAACTGGAAGCACAGGGAATCAGGAAAGATGAACTCTTCAGAACCAATGGTGAGAGTGGTGATACCGGGAAGGTAGAGGGAAGGTAGGCTAGAAAGGAGGAACCAATTACAAGTATCTCCATATAACCACTTCCCTGGGGGATGGACAACAGAAAAGTGAGTGAAGGGAGATGTTGGACAGCATCAGACATGACAAAATAATAATAATTTATTATTATTATGAGACGATGCAGGGAGGGAGAGGGAGAAATGAGGAGCCAAGGCCTCAAGTGAAAGCAAATGTTTTGAAAACAATGAGGGCAACAAATGTGCAAATGTGCATGACATACAATGGGTGGATATATGGGTTGTGATAAAAGTTGTATGAGCCCCACCCCCCCCAATGATTAAAAGAAAAGCTATTATGAAATCACTACTAAAAAAAAGAGAAGGGATTCATATCCACTGAATACCAACTGTCAGACACTTTTTCCTCAGAACTATATATATTATTTTCCTATGTAATGTCAGGTTTGACATCAGCAGGATAAAATTACCATGCCAATAGATGTTTGTAAAGTACAGAGTAAAATAATAAACAGTGCCGTGAAGTTTTCTCTACCCGGGAGCAATCCTATAGGACAGAGTAGAATTGCCTTTGTGGGTTCTGAGACCCTAACTCTTTCTGGCAGTAGATAACCTAGTCTTTCTCCCATGGAGGAGCTGGTGCTTTTGAATTGCTGTCAATAAGATAAAATCATTTTACTGGGACTCTTACAGGTCTCATAACATTCTATATATCAGTTGTATCAAACATATTTGTACATATGTTACCATCTTTCCAAAACATTTTTCACTTTAGCCCTTGGTGTAAGTGCCTCTTTTCCCCCTCCCTCCCCCACCCTTCCACCCTCATGAATCCTTGATCAATTATATATTTTTATTAGTTCATATCTTACACTGTCCATCGTTTCCCTTCTCGCACATTTCTGTTACTCGTCCCCTTTGGGGGAGGGACTATATATCCAATCTTGTAATAGATTACCCCTTTCTGACCCTTCCCCCGTCCTCGCCATTCCCCTACCCTCATGATCTTGCTACTCCCACTACTGTTCCTGATGGGTTTATCTTTCCTGAATTCCATGTGTGCAGAGTTCTTATCTGTACCAACATGTGTTCTTTGGTCTAGCCAGATTTGTAAGATAGAAATGAGTCATGGTACTGGGGTGGGTAGGGGGGAGCATTCAGGAACTAGAGGGAGGATGTGTGCTTTTTTGGTGCTGTACTGCACCTTGGTTGAACCATCCCTTCCTTATAACCCTTCGGTGGGGGCAAATCCAAATATCTACAGATGGGCTTTGGGTCTCTACTCCAACCCCCCTCATTAGCTAAGATATACTTGTTTGTTTTGAATCTCTTAATTCCTGATGCCTGATCCTGTTGACACCTCATCATCACACAGGCTGGTGTGCTTCTTCCAAGTGGGATTATTTGCTTCCTTGCTAGATGGCCGCTTGTTTGACTTCAAGCTTTTAAGACCCCAGATGCTCTATCTTTTGATAGCCAGGCACCATCCTTTCTCTTCTCCCATTTGCTTATATATCCATTTGTCTTCAGTGATCCTCTCAGGAGGGTGAGTATCAAAGAGTGCTAGGTTATCAGAATAAAGTGTTTTCATATTAGAGACTTTGAATAGAGACTCAAAGTCTGTCTGGCATCTTAATACTTAAAATATAAATATATGTACATTGGTCTCTATCCTTTTCATTATAGATGAGTATATTTACATAGATACATGCCGATAACTATACCTCTTTCAATAGCTTTCTCCTCATTTCTTTCCTCAATTTCCTTTCGTGTTTCTGCTAACCCATTATCATCCTCATCCTCCATTCAGCTCTCAGTATCTCCACTTGAATGGAACTGCTTATCTTTAAGTTAGCAGTAAAATTCATAACCACTGCTCCGTGAGTTTTTGTTATTAGGTACTGCTGAGTCGGGTCCAACCCATGGAGACCCTATGCACAATAGAAAGAAATGCTTCCTGGTCCTGTACCATTCTCACAAGCATTGCAACAATACCCAAGCCAAATTCTTGTCACCCCTGTGTCAGTCCATTTGGTTAAGGGTCGATTTAAGTCCATAAAAGTTTACTGAAATGGGGTCATAGCCAATGAGGCCTCTGTGTGGGCATGGCTTACTCCAGAGAATTCTGAGAAATTTGTTATTTCCTCCTTGGAGGTGGGAGAGACTTCTCTTTCTGTTCATTCCTTGGGAGACATTGCAGCTGACAGGATACATGGAACTACCCTAGTGCCCTGAGCTGGAGAAGCCACGTGGACCTACCCTGATGGAAGCAGACCTCTGAAGCCAGAGAAGCCAAACAGAGACCCCTGCCAGTGCTGAGATGCTTACAAAGCCACTGGATCCAAAGACTTTCTACCCACTGGCCTGTGATCATTTAGCATCATTGCAGGTGTTTTGTGAGTTTGAAGAGGACTTTATAGGTTGTATCAGATATATGGGCTAATATCGGACTTATGTGCCTAGACTGGGCTGGGTTTATATGCTTTCTTAATGTACAATTACGCTTTATATAGAACGCTCTCTTGTGATCCAAAAGGGTTTTATTTTTTTTAACTAAAGTATATAAAAAGTGCCAGGCTTTACAGTGAACTGAACACAGACACCGTCATGGAATAGCACACCCACATGTCATGACCTGAGGGAAGAGAGGGAGGGAGAGACAGACAGAGACAGAGAAGCAGCTGGAAAAAAGCTAAAACTGTCTCTTACATAAAAAGGTTTACTGAACCCTTTGGAGGCACTAAGGTCACAAATAGTTCTGAAAAGATCATGTTCTACATCCTACGTAGTCCCCATTCTACGTAGTCCCTACATTCTACTCCCCATCTGGAGCAAAGAGGAGTGAAGAAAATCAAATACACTAAAAACAATTAGCCCAAAAGATCAATGGATCATGCCCATCCCAACCTCTACAACCCTTAGACCAGAATAATTAGATGGTCCCTGCTAACTGCTCTGAAAGGGATCACGGAAGGACCACGATCAAGTGGTAGTTGGGGTGGGTGGGGGGAAGATGAGACAAAACTAAACTAATTAAAACAAACTAACTAAAGAGCAACTTTACTGGTCTGTTAGAAACTGGTGGAACCCCAAGACCATGGTCCTTAGACACCTTTTTAGCATGGAACCAAAATCACTTCTGTGGCTCAACTTTCAGCCAAGCAATAAACAGGCCTACAAATGAACAATAACATCAGGAGGTCACAGGCCTTAGAACAATCAACCATTTGAAATCAAAAGGGCAGCAATTGTTTGGGCTATAACTCAGAAGGCAGGAGGGGGCAAGGAAAGCAGGATGAATGGGCATGGAAAGGATGGGAGGAAACAGGAAAGAATGCTATTGCACCATGGGATTGCAACCCGAGACACAAAGTAAAATGCGTGTGAGCGGTTGAGTGGAAAACCTGTTTGCTCAATCTTTTGAACTCGATCACCCTGTGCTGAACCCTAACCCTAAAGATGGATCCATGGTAGGCTCCAGGGTTACTGACCCCCGACTTAGGGACGATTCATACTGATCTTTTCATGTTCGGTACATTGACACCAACTGTAAAACCATTGACTCCCTCCTCTTCACGGAGCAAATGTCTCATCACAATCACCTTCATGTGTGGTAGATAGGACTTTCAGATCGCTGGAAAGCTTTGAGTCTTTTCTTGCCATTAAGTAAAGCGAAATAAGGAATGTATGCACCGGTGCTGACGTAACCTACACATTTCACGTAAAGATTGCAGGTGGAGACACCCTTAGACAGAGATCTCACTCGCAAACCAGAGCTTGCAAGGTTTCTTCATTGATCATTCTTGTTGCTCGTTGCTAGGTGTCATTGAGTTGACCCTACTCATGGCAACCCTGTGTGCCACAGAACCTCACCCTGCCTGGGCCCAGGCCGTCCTCAAAATCATGCCTATGTTGGAACCACGGAGCCAATCCTTCTTATGGAAGGCCCTCCTCTCTTTTTCACCAAGCACTACATCTTTCTCCAGGGCCTCATCCCTCCTGACAACGTGTCCAAAGTGTGTGAGACACAATTTCCACCAACCTGACTTCTAAGGATCTTACTGACCGTACTTCTTCCAAGACAGAACTGTTCATTCTCCAGCAGCCCCTGGAATGTGTGATATTATTTGCCAACACCACAGCACCAAGGTATCTTCCTTATTTATTGTTCAGCTTCCAGATGCATGTGAGGAAATGGAAAATCCCACGGCTTGGCTCAGGCACACCGTTGCCCACAAAGGGACATCTTTAGTCTTTAACAATGTTATGGGTTCTCACAAGCAGACTTGCCCCATGCACATGTCGTCATCATTTGATAACTTCTCTGCTGCTTCTCTGAGCAGCAGGTTTATTGGCGAAACCCTTGACATCTTCAATAGGTTCTTTCTTTATTATGGTGCTGGTTTTTGTTCAGAATGGGGGACTTTTGGTTTCTTTATGCTGCGGGGTAACCCATGTGGACGACTGTTCTGATTGCCTCCGTGGGTGCTTCAAACCCTCTTTGCTTGCAGCAAGCAAAGCGGTGTGATCTGCATCATCACAGGTGGTTAATTCGCTTCCCTCCAAAGCTGAGGCCATCTCTTTTCTTCACACAGTGCACCTTTTCAGAGTATGTGACTCGTAGACAGATTGGATAAGGATGGCGAACACATACAAGGCAAAAGCGTACGTTTCCTGATTCCACACGATGCGGTATCTCCTTGATCTAGTCACCCAGATGTCTCTGGACTTATCTAGGGGTTCTACATGAGCATAATTATGTGTTTTAGAATTCCCATTCTTCACGTTGCTATCCATAACTCATTATGCTCCACACAGCAAAGGTGTTTACCTCGTCAATGATGTATGAGTAAACCTCTTCCTGGTATTCTTTGCTTTCAGCCAAGATCCACCCGATAGCAGCAGCTTGATCTCAAAAAGAAGGTGCACTATATTTGCAGCAAAGCATCTTAATTAAACCTCAAAGGGGAAAGAATATCTGGGTTTTCAGAAATTTTATGATTTCTATTGTTTGTATATGCAATTGTTTGATTTGCAAACATATATTGAATGAATGTTTTTTAAAAAAACAATGCACCCACACACAACCAAGTTGCTCTCAAGTGGATTCTGACTTACAGCGACCATGTAGGGCAGAGAAGAACTGCTTCTGTGGGCTTCCCCAGCTATTATCTTCCAGGGCTCCCAATGCATATAAAAGATAGGAAAGGGGTGTGAGGCTGTTGTCGCAGTGCTTATGCTCCGGTGAAACAGACCAATATGATGCTGGTTGCAAAGCACCCCTTAAAATAGGAGCCAGTTCAGTTTTTCAAAAAGCCTTCTCACAGGCAGAAAGCCAACAATGAGAGAGTGCCTCAGTGATTCTGTCCTCTCTGCACAGGAATTCTGACAACTCACTGGCACAGCCTGAAAACCGTGAAGGAAGACAAGAGAAACAAGTCAATGGGATTTTCTACAAGGCAGAGTTGATGTAACTTGTAAAAATTGCCTCAGTTACTCTTGCCAGATTACAAAATGCAGGTCCCTATTGTCCCCATGGGACACTATCACCTGGGCTGAGTATAATTTGAATTCTACTTTCCTATTTAGTTGATAATAGGCAGCATACCTATGGTGATAGGTATATTGTTAATGATTTTGGTTTTTGAGAGCATTTCAGGAAAGTTCATGTGAGAACTGTACTCGTTTGTTGAAGCATGCTTGGCAACAAAGACAAGCAATGCCAATTTTCTAAAGCTGTAGATCTCTGATATTCATTTGTGGTAAGCTTATGCACACATATATACCACCCACATGAAACCACAAATCTTGGCATGGATGAAAAGCATCCTGACGCAATTGCACCCGTTGCAGTTGCTTGATAAGGAACAATTTCTTAATCGGAATCTTGGCCTGGAAATGGTGGTTGATATTCATCTTCATAGATTGTGACTCTAGTGGGTGTTGGTGAGTCCTGAGTTCCACAGACTAAATTCCTGGATATGGAGGAAAATATGAGACCGAGACAACGCTCTTAATCATTTAAGTTATACATAACTTCCTTTAACTTCAGTATAATCGCCTGCAAGTGTTTGAAAGCATGTCATTTGTCTCCCTTAAGTTTTCCCTCGTAGTGTACTTTCTCTGAAGACACAATATAAAAAAAGGAGGAGAATATGTCATCTTGAAGATGTTAGAATTTTCTTTTTCATTCTTCAGCCTTCTTTATTCATTTGCCCAACTTTCACATGCATGTGAGGCAATTTAAAAGGACCATGACTTAGGTCAGGGACACCTGAGTCCTCAAGTACCATCCTTGCTTTTCAATACTGCAAAAAAGTCTGCAGACTGACCCAATACAACTAGTCTTTTCATCTCTTGACTGTTGCTTCCATGAAAATTGAGTATCCTTGACAACGGTCTTTTAATCACGATGTTGACTGTTGGTCTACTGTGAAGAGTTTGGTCTTACTGAAGACAGCAATCCTGAATCTTCATGAGCAGTGGTCCTCAATCTATGACCCATGGGCCACATGTGGCTCACTGAAGACATTTATCGGGCCCGCCGGGTGTTTATGCCGCTAGATGACGCATCACAGGCTCACAGTGAATTTGCTCATAGTTTTTTTTTTTTTTTTTTTTAACTATAGTCTGGCCTTCCAACTGTCTGGGGGACAGTGAACTGGCTCCCGGTTTAAAAAGCTTGAGGGCCCCTGTACGTGGCTCAAGTCCTCCATCCTTTCAGCAAGTGAGGTCGTGCCATCTGCATGCTACAGGCCGTTCATAATCCTTCCTCCAGCCCTTCTTCATATAAGCCAATTTCTCTGATGGTTTGCTCAGCAGACAGACTGACTAAGTGTGGTGAGAAGACACAACCCTGACGCACACCATTCCGTCTCTGAAAGCCTGCAGGATCCCCTAGGCCCATCCGCACATCTGCCTCATGATCCATGCGCACTATCCTCATGAGCATAATCAAGTGTTCTGGAATTCCCATTTTTAGATTATCCGTAGTTTGATATGATCCACACAGTGGAATGCCTTGGCACAGTCAGTGAAACACAAGTAAACAGAAGAATTTAATCACTCACTTGTTTCTGTGGTGGATCTTGCAGCCCTTCACCATGATCGTCCATACCCGTCACTTCCATTTCAAATGGTGTAGAGGTGGCACAGACACCTTGCTTGTGAGCTAGCCGAAAGGTTGATGTTTCAAGTACAGCCAAGGAACCTCAGATAGAAGGTCCCTCAATCAGCCTCTGAAAGGCCCATGGAGAAATTCTACTCTGCACACTGGAAGCTTCTATGAGTTGGAATCAACTCCATAGTAACTACTGACAACAGAGTGACTGACCTGGAGCACATTCCATGGTGTGTTTGGGCTGCACGACACCAAGAATTATTATAGTTAGAAAAATAAAGTTTGGTTCAACAAACAATTTGAAGAAAAGAAGTGATCAGAGGTCAGGCCTGGAATTGAACTCACCCCCATGAGAATAATCAACCATTTAAGATCAAGATCACATTTGCTCAAGGATAAAGTTAGAAACAAAGGAGGGATAAAAACAGGACACACAGGAAGACGTGGGATAAGCGATGGCACACAAAGGATTACAGCGAGTGAGGTGAAACAACACCGTTCTTCATCATTGACTAGGAAACTGATGATCTGCTCTATAAAACATTCCCTAATGCACAAGAACATGGGTGGTTGTTTTTTTTAAGGAAACGATCAGTCGGGCGCATCCAGAGAGAGAAATCAGTATGGGGGAGGGAGGGGGAAAGTTCCCACTAGTTCTACTTTGATGATCAAGGAGAGTGGGATGAAATATAAACATAGAAGCCATCCCTCCCTTGTTTTAGAAACTGATGCCATGTTTTAAATGTCTAGAGAATGTCTGAAAATTCACACATACTAACCTTATAACACAAAGTACACGGCCCTATAGAATTTTTCTGTCTGTAATCTTTTATTTTCCTTCTAATTTTAACATTTTGACATACAATTCACATCCCATATAATTCAATGGTTTAAATATATTAAAATGAGTTGTGCATACATCACCGCATTCAATTTTAGAACATTTTTATTCTCATTATTATGAGGTCCCTATTATCTCCCAATCTCCTCTGCCATAGTCCTAGAAATTATTGACCCAATTACTACCTCTATAGATTTACCTAGCTTGAATTTTGAATTTCTTTTAAAAACAACAAAACAAATCTCAATAGAAAAGAAAGCGGAAAATAATAAAAAAAAAATAACACATTTTAAATGGGTCAGGAGAGAACAAATGTGTTAAATTTTAACCTAACAACATCTGCATTAATCTATTTCCCAATACATGCTGTCTGACAGCAAGGCTATTGACACCTCTGGTCAATGATCACAGGGGATTCACTGGAGGTTTAACCATATGGCGACTCTGAAAATGGATTTGGAACTTCCAAGGTCACTCAGACCCTTTTGGAAACCAGGTGCTCAGAACTTAAACTCTAACACAGTTCCCTTCTACTGTCTTGTATTTTGTTATGTACTACCCCTGGATCACATGGTCTTGTGTTTTATTATTTACTATCCCTGGAGTGTTTGTTCCTTATGGTCTTAACGGATACCTCACTTAGGTGGCTGCCTGTTTTAAGATAAATCTTTAAGACCCCAGATGCTTTTCTTTCTGAAAACTAGACATCACATGATTTCTTCACCACACTTTGCTGTAGTACCCAACTCTTCAGTGATCTCTTCATGAGTGCAACAACCCAGGGGTGCAAACTAATTGTTCTTAAACAATAGGATTTACAATTAAGTGGGAGCTCAAAATCCAATCATATATCAATGGTGTCTATATGCCCCTGGTTCATTTTACAGACCTCATCATTATTTTGATGGGAAATATAAGTAATCCCAATGGAGGCTTTAGTTACTCTGTTGATAGTATCCTTAATTTAGCCATGTTACAGAATTTAAAATACAACTAAGAACAGAAAAGTATACAGGTATAGGATAGCTGTTTAGACTAAAATACATGGATTGTTGACTTGTACAAATTAAAAACTGGACTAACTATACTATTTATGCAAACAATGAGATTTGCAGGTAGGGCAAAACTTTCAATAATGCTCATTCACTATGGCAGAACTCTGTAGGACTAAGGCATGTCATAAAAAAAGAATATGGAAATGTATATATATGGTAGTTTTAAGTTGCCAATTATTGAGAAGTCTCAAAGCAAGACACTGAAACAGTGACTTCCACATCCACAAGCATGGCACAGTTGTTATCTGAGAAGTTCTTTCTTTTGTATCCATCAGATGTGTCTTCCATCTACCTGATGGATAACTTCATCCTGATCTCCAAATTTAACTTAGTTTCCCCATTGATTTATAGCCAATTAATATGGACCTTCTAGCCATATTCCTTATAATTCTTGACTTCGTATGTATATGGTTATGGTCCCATTTTGGAGGGTATTTTCTACTCATGACAGGAGAAAGAGGGCAGAGCCTGGTCTTAGGAAGAGGTGTGAACCATCATCCTTGATGCTATCATTAAGATTCCACTTTCATGCTTTGTTTGCCTCAGATAGATCATGGTACTACCATGCAGTCCTAACACACATCGCCTCACCTGGAAATTCTGACTGAGCACTGGTTGAGGCAAGAAGACCTGCTGTGACTTGGGGCTATTTTTGACTTCTGGCTCTGAACCCTGCATGGACTCACCACTGTCCGACCTGTGGATTTTGAACTGAACAGCACCCATCCCTTCCCAGGTGGCACATTTCCTCAAGTTTCCTGTGCTTCTGTGGGACATCGCAGCAAGTTGCAGAGCCCAAGAATGTGTGGAAATACACTCAAGAGAGGAGAAGGAAAATGGGACAGAAGAGTACCTTGTAAGATTGGGACTATTGGGATCTCATCCATCTCCAACTCCTTGTTAACTAGTCTGGTATTAATTTCTCCTAAGAGAAATTATTATCACACAGTTAGAATGAGCATAAATTGTAATATTTATGTATTTAACTTGGTTATATTTGAGCCTCTAGTTCTTTTATCATTGAAAAATTTTGTCATTCATAAATTTAAGATGAATTAAGAGAGAAATACTTACCAGACACGTTGCCATGGTAGAATGAGATTTTTTCAGTCACTGATACAGTACCTCAACATTTTCCCTCTAAGATTAACTTTATCTTTTCTGTCCAGATTTAATTTAACTCAACATTTATTGAGAACCGACTTTATACAAGGTGTGTGGGAGTAGGGTTCAAAGAGGTTGGGATTGAAACCTGACCACTTTGTAGCTTGTAGTTGGAAAGAATTTTGTAAATCATCTGGTCTGTGTTTTTTTTTATTTGGAAATTTCATGCATTGAAAAGGAACTAAGATAATCATAATTTATCATTTACTTCCTTTTCACGTACATATGAACCTTAAGTAGATGTTTGCCCTCATTCCAAATTATCTTTCCCAGGAGAGTGAGAGAGAAGTCATTTGGGACTAGAAGTCATTGCATTGTTCTTTTCCTTCCTTGGGAAGGAAAGGTCCATCTCCTACCACCCCTGGGGACAGAGAGAGGCAGTCAAATGGTTTCTCAGCAATGGTAACTGGATGAATTCCTCCTTTTGCTGGTGTATCTTGGTGGCCCTGCTCTTCAACACCTTAGGCCCAGGATGGCTGATATTTTTACTGTGGGAAAAGTAAGTTTAACTTCTAAAGTTTAAACAGAGGAAGTCATGCCTACAAATGCATAATTTAAGACATTGAGATCCAGGTATATTTTCCAAGACAAACCTCTTTTAATGTTCATGAGAGTTCATAAATACATCCTTGTATGCTGTGCGAAAGGACAATTTGATGCTATTACAAAACCAAGACCATTCATTTATCCTCTTTATTCACATAGGTGAGCCAAGAGTTTGGAAAGATACAGATTCTCATGATAAAAGTCAGGCTGCATTTAGGAATGGTTTTTATTTTCTTCCTCTTCCTGCTTATTTGGGAGATTATTTTTAATTTTAATTTTTTTTAAATTTTATTATATATTTTTTTAGTTTTTTTGGCATCACTGCTCTCCGGTGGTGGGAGTAGGAGGCCCAGCCCCACTGCTGGAATTGAACCTCCGTCCCAGTGGGCCGCAGTCCCGCGCACAACCACTACGCCTCCGGGGCTCAGCCTGGGAGATTATTTTTGATTACTACATAGCCAAGGAAAAATTTTAGTCATGTATCTTGTCAAGCCCACACAGATGTAAGAAAAAGAAATATGTTATTTGTGCAGTATTTTCAGGTCACAAAGGCAAGCAAAATTTAAAACCCCAAATAGCTATCAAAAAAGAATTGAGCCCCGGTGGCGTAGGGGTTGTGCGCGGGACTGCGGCCCACTGGGATGGAGGTTCAATTCCAGCAGTGGAGCTGGGCCTCCTACTCCCACCACCGGAGAGCAGTGATCCCCCCCCCCCCCCCCCCCCCCCCCAAAAAAAAAAAGGATTGGCTAAAGAGCATGAGATGCTGGGCATCAAACAATGTCTGTTGACTTGAATGGGTAAATTCAACCAAACAACTACAACCTATTGAAAATTACTTGTATGTTTGTCTGCATTTTCAAAGTAAAATTTCCATGATAAATGTTTACAAGCTTGATATGCATGATGAACACATTTGTTTTAGAATGTGAATATTGTGGTGAAGTGAAGTTTCTTAATATGGCTCTTCTACCCATGTCTCTCACTCTCGCCAAATGATAGCTGGGACTATGAAAATAGGAAGTGTATCACACTAAGAGAGGGGATTGTCAGTTCTCATTGTGATGCCTCTGGCTATACGGAGAAGCCATCTTTGAAGCAGGAGAGAGAAAGAGAAAGACTATGTTGCAGAGACTATGGCATGGAGCAAAAAGAGCAGCACCAAGACAATGGGGCTATCAGAAGGACTCTCAAGCTAACGTCTGACCCATAGACTTGAATCAGACCAGACCACTTCAACAACTGTGCAAGTCATTTCTGGATGTAAATCTTTCTACACATAGAAGCAAGCATCACTAGTTTTACTTCTCTAGAGACCCCAACTTCACCCAAGCGTCTTTTTCTTTTTAACTGATCCTCCATCGAAGTTGATGCACTTCTTTAAGAATCGGTTCCTCCTACTAATCCAGAATATGTGAGATAAAAATCGCACACCATCTTTTTTTCCCCCTGTATTTTCCCTGGACTTCTCCCAACACAGAGTTGGCTGTTCATCTGGCAATCCGTGGAATAGTTATGATGCTTTGCCAGCACCATATTTCAGAGGCATCAATTCTCCTTCAGTCTTCCTGATTTGCTGTCCAATTTTTATATGCCGATGAGTAGCATTCTTCAGTCCCATGAGTTCTTGATCAAAT